>PVIR01025025.1:0-15501 GCA_004026965.1 Petromus typicus | reverse complement strand
AAGACAGGCACCGGAGCCACTGAGCTAACTCCCCGGCCCTGTTCATAAAATCTTTACCTTGGCCGGGGATTTAGCTCAGTGGTTCCGGCGCCTGATTCTTGTCATCTTACAAGATTCTTGTCTTTCTAAATCTAGCTTATTTCACTTAAAATGATGATCTCCAGTTTCACTTATTTTTCTACAAAACATATTATTTTGTTATGATTGAATAATATTGTATTGTGTATATATGTAGCATGTTTTTTTTTCCATTAGGGACACCTAACTGATTATATAACTATGCTATTGTGAATAATATCTGGAAAAACATGGGTATGCAGGTATATCTACGACATGCTAACTTCGAATCCTTCTGGAATATACTGAGGTGGTAGCTGGATCATATGCTAATTCTAGTTTTAATTCTTTTATTAACTTCCATAATGATTTAGTTTTGGAAGAACCTCTGTACTGACTCCTTTTGTTGTTGTTGTTGGGTTTTTTAAATTTTGTTTTGTTTTGTTTTTTGAGACAGGGTCTCACTTTGTAGTTCGGGCTGGCCCTGAGCTCAGCCTCCAAATCTCATCACAATCCTCCTGCCTCTGCCTCCCGAGTGCTGGGATGACAGGCGTGAGCCACCACGCCCGGCACTGTGGTATGTGGTACTGGTTGCTGCTGAGGTGTGGGTCTCCACACCCGGTATTGTATGTGGTTACCGGGGATCGAACCCGGGTCCTTGCGCTTGCAAGACAGGCTGGAACCACTGAGCTATATCCCCGGCCCCCATGAGCTTTTCTTTGTTGGTAGGTTTTTAATTACATTTTCAATGGGTGTTTAGCATTTTTGTATTTTCTTTACTCAACCTTGGAAGTTCGTATGTGTCTAGGAATCTATCCATTTCTTCGGTTTCCCATCTTTTTGAAGTACAAGTTCTCAAAGTAGGTGTTTATTATCCTCTGAATTTCTGCTAGATCGGAGGTGATTTCCCAGTTTTCATTCCTGATTGCATAGATTTAAGCCTTTCCCTTTTTGGATAAGGTTGGCTAAGAGTTTGTTGATTTTATTTATTCTTTAAAAAAACCTACTCTTCAATTCATTGTTTTCAGTGTAGGGTATTTGTACATGTATATACTCCTCTGTTGGAAGAGTAGCTGGCACAGATTTTTACCTATTCTATGGTGGCTCTTTATTCTGTTGTTTACCTTGCTATACAGAAACTTTTATATTTGATATGATCCCAATTGTTGATTCTTGCTTCCAGTGAAGATTTCCTTTTTTATTATTGTCACCATTTACTATTTCAAACTCTCTCTTTCTTTATCTTCTTTCCTTATTTAATCATTTTATATTAGTGTATACTTGTGGATATTTACTTTATTCTCTTAGTTACTCACTGCTATTATTATTTGTTTTCTTGTTTACATTTTTTCCATTTTGTGCCATGAGAAGTTGTTCTGTCTGGCTTCTTCTGACTTGTTTCATTTTTTTTAAATAGCACTCTATCATTTTCTGTCTGTAGAAGACACCTGAGGCTCACCTTACCTATTATGTTACTTATTTTCTTTTATTGAAGATTACTCTATGTGTCTAATACTCTTGACACATACAGAAATAGACGGGCGCCATGCTGTTGTCCCTAGCGGCAACCCAGCACGGCAGGGTTACTTCCAGGGTTCTCTTCCTCTCTATCTGTAACTTCTTTAAACCAGACTGTGAGACTACACCCTAGGCACCTACCATTGGTTACAAATATGTAGTTTCAGATGTGCTAGCCTAAACCTTTGTAAGAAACAGATTTGCCAAGTAAAGGACAGCTTTTGTGCGTAGTTCCTGTGTCTCACAATATCCAGCCGGAAGGCTATTTTTTGAACTTATGTCAGGGTCTCTCATCTTCACCCTCTTCAATATGATTATAACATATTTTTAGTACAATAATTAAGTTCATTTGTCATCATCTGTAATCCATTTGAATTTACCTAAATCGTAGTTGATTGATTTTTACACTTTTGAAGCAGGTCATACTATGCTTCTCTGGCTGGTCTTGAACTCCTGGAGTCAAGAAATCCTTCTGTCTCAGCCTCCCAGTTTGCTAGAACTATAGCTAAATGCCACCTTACCTGATTATCATAGTTGATTGTTTAAAAAGTGAATAGAGTAAAATTCATTCTTTTGGTGTGCAACTGGATAGTCATGTATTCACATTCTTATTTCCACACAGAACTGTTTAAACACCTAAAACATGTTCTTCTTTGTCCCATTCCATGACAACTACTGAGCATTGTCCATTTCTAAATTTTACTTTTCCTATGAGGTCATATAAGTAGAACCACATAATATACAGCTTCAAGATCTGACTTCCTATAGTTAGAGAAAAGCATGAAAGGCTCATCGATCCTGTGGTATGAATCCGTAAATTATTTGTACTGGCGAGTAGTGATCAGGGCGCACCAGTCTGCTCACTCGCCTGTTGAAGGGCATCTGATTTGTTTCCATACTCTGGCAGTTATGAACAAAGTGCTTATAAATTTTCATCAACAAGTTTTTCTTGAATTATCAATTTTCACTTTGCTTCAGTTAATAATTTTTCTGGGCTATATGTTTCATATGATAAATGTGTGTACAACTTTGTAAGAAACAGCTAAACTGTGTTATCAAAGTCACTATTATACTGTAGTTGGCATTTGCAAATTTATTTCTCATTCTTACCATTTCTGTGTGTAATTAGTCTCTCACTGTGCTAATGAATATAGAATTTTATATTGGCATTTGTCCTGTCTCTGTACATCTGAAACCTACAACACCATTGTTGGTTTGCATCTATTGTTTTTCCACACCATGTTGTCTATTGTTCCTAGTATATTTTCTTTTGTTTCTAATCTCTGGCATGCTCAGAATCAACCTTATATTTCACTATCTGTTTTATCCTTTTCTTTTTTTTTTTTTTTAGGTTTTTTTTGAGACAGGGTCTCGCTTTGTGGTTCAGGCTGGCCCTGAGCTCAGCCTCAAACTCACATCACAATCCTCCTGCCTCTGCCTCCCGAGTGCTGGGATTAGAGGCGTGAGCCACCACGCCCGGCACTGTGGTATGTGGTACTGGTTGCTGCTGGGTGTGGGTCTCCACGCCCAGTATTGTTATGTGGTTACCGGGGAATCGATCCCGGGCCCTTGCGCTTGCAAGACAGGCGCCGGAACCACTGAGCTAACTCCCCGGCCCTGTTTTATCCTTTTCTGTAGCTTCAGTTTGTCTAGAAGATAACCTTAGTCTCTGGAAAGTATCTCCTCCTTCCTACCCTAGCACTTATAGACATCTGCTTGCTCTTACCTTACAGTGCCTTGCTTCAGCGTCTCAAAGTTGCGCCAGTGATCTTCTCTACCGGACGATAGGTTCTACCCTGAGGCAGCCTCCAGCTCTTCCCAAGCCCACGTCTTTTGACTCTATCCTGGTGGCAGCAGCGGAAGTGAGGAGGCTCTTAAGGGGAGATAGGTCTCCTCTTGACTCCAGATAACTCTGATGTGGGAAGAGAGGAGGGAGAACCAGAGGCAGGCCACTGCATCCCTGTCCTGAGGCATTAAGTGCTGAAGTGATTGTTCCTGAAGTGGACAACAGAGGTGCCCTGGGGCAGGATGGTATCATACAGATCCTGGGGCACACTGGAGGCGCCAAGATGAAGAGAGACAGCTTCCACCCTGAGGCAACCTGTAACGCTTCTCATCTTGGAAGTTCCCACACTGAGACTCCTCTCTGTAGACTGGGACAAAAACAGGAGATGCATCCAAGTCTCCAAACCAAGCTCAGGGATGAGCCCCTGCCTCTGGAAAACAGGCGGTTCTGAGAGCGGTGGGAAGCGCTCCCTCTCCCGCTGGGGCTCTGAGAGCGGTGGGGAGTGCTCCCTCTCCCGCTTGGGCTCTGAGAGCGGTGGGGAGTGCTCCCTCTCCCGCTTGGGGTCTGAGGGCGGTGGGGAGTGCTCCCTCTCCCGCTGGGGCTCTGAGGGCGGTGGGGAGTGCTCCCTCTCCCGCTGGGGCTCTGAGAGCGGTGGGGAGTGCTCCCTCTCCCGCTTGGGGTCTGAGGGCGGTGGGGAGTGCTCCCTCTCCCGCTTGGGGTCTGAGGGCGGTGGGGAGTGCTCCCTCTCCCGCTGGGGCTCCGAGAGCGGTGGGGAGTGCTCCCTCTCCCGTTTGGGCTCTGAGAGCGGTGGGGAGTGCTCCCTCTCCCGCTTGGGTTCTTCTGCCTTCCTGCCTGCTGACCCTGCTGTGTAGTCACGTTTCCTCAGAATTGGTGACGGAGGAACTGGGCAGGAATCAAATGGGTGAAGTGAGAGAAGATGGACTCACAGCCCTGGTGACACAGAATGCAGGAAACGAGAATAGTCTGTGGGGTTCAGCCTGCCCAGCGTGGAGCGCTTCCACGAAGCCTAGGGTCTTCGTGCCCTTCTTGCCCTGCTCTCCTCCCTCCGTATTCTCCCAGGGCTGAGAACAACACAGCCTCCTTCTGATGCAAAGCTGGCCACTCCCTTCTTCCTGCCTTCTGCCTTCCCCAGGGACCCTGTGTCACAGGGCTGAGCTGAGTGACACAGCAAACACCATGATGCCAGAGCTGAATTATTCACCTCCTGGTCATGACAGAATGTTTGCCAAGCACTGCTGTAGAAGGCTTATTAACACCATGTTGTGGGATGTGCCTAGCATCACCTAAATCACATTAACTTTTAGTGAATTTTGCCCTGTGAATAAAAAAGTGCCTTTGAGTAAAGGAAAACTGCTTCAGTCACACTCAGTAACCTTGGTTAGATTGAATACAGAGATAGCTGATATGCTGATAGTACTCCACACGTGAGGAGAATCCACTTGCTACTTTCAGTTCTTAAAACATGACCAATCAGTGCCTCTGAAATTTGACACACACCTGAATTAATACATCTGTGAGAGTTGATTCCAAGATGAAATCATGCTTGTTGGATACTAGGGTGGGGGAGTTATGAATGAAGGGATGTCATGAGGGCCAATGTGAGCTAAATACATTCTCAAGAAGCTCTCAAGAGCCCCAGAATATTTCTTCTCATTCTATATGCATGCAGGAGTCATACACTTCTCATATTTCACACGTTTGTTGGGCATTCCCCAACAGAGTTTAACATTTTAAAGATTGCAACAATTTAGACAAAATGCTGTGGACAGAAATTTGCCCATCAAACACACTTCCAACAATGAGCTGACTCTGTTAACCCCTGCCACAGGTTTTCAAGGTCAGTGGAAGTATCTAAGTAGGCTATTCTCCTTCAAAGTAGCAATTTTTCTTTATGTCTTTAAATTTTCCCCTTGGCTCCACCTCCTAGAATGAGTTCTTGATTTGTTATTGTGTGTGTAGTTCTTTTAATGAGGGATGTGTTTGAGACAAGTTCTTGCTATATAGTCTGGGTTGACCTTCAACTCATCGCAATCCTTCTGCCTCCCAAGTGCTAGAATTATAGACATGCACCACCATGCCTAGCCCGTTGGTGGAGTGTTATTGTAATGCTATGTCATTCCTAAATAAATATCATTATTATTTCAATATTCTCTGTGTAGACTGACACATCAAACTATAAAATCTGTCAAATATGCCTGTACCTCAGAATGGAATGTCTTAAACTACAAATTGTGTAGTTTGATCTTTGGTCTGACAATATCTCTTCTGAATTATGGCAGTATTTCTGATCAAGGGAGGCTGTCAGAATGCTGCTCTCAATAATTGTTTAATCTTGCTAGATTGGTTGTTTAAGTGTTTATAGTGTGAGTCCATATATAATTTCAGGATCATTGGGATTTAAACTTCTCTGATGGCTTTTTGGTGGCCAACTTTGTATTTATAGTGCAAATGTTCTTTGCCATTGATTGTTGATGATCATATAAATTTTGGCAAAGTAGGGCCTGGCACCTGCCTGGCAAGCACAAAGGCCCGGGTTTCATCCCTAGTAATCACATACGATACCAGGCATGGTCACTCAAACCACAAGCAACCAGTGCCACACACCACAGTGCCAGGCGCGGTGGCTCACGCCTGTCATCCCAGCACTCGGGAGGCAGAGGCAGGAGGACTGCTGTGTGTTCAAGGCTGGCTTGGACTACATAGTGAGCTCAGGGCCAGCCTAAACTACAAATTGAAACCTTGTCTAAAAAAAAAAAAAAGTTTAGCCAAGTATCAATAAGGTACCAACAAGCCTCATTTCAGTCAGGTGTACATTATTGAGATGTTAATAATCAAGGGCCTACTTCAGAGATGTACACTGAGGTGTCCTCGGTGAGACAAATAGGGGAGCAGAAGTCTATTTAAATTATGAGCTCAGGTCCAGTTCAGCTACGAAGTCTACTATGTGCAAACAGGGCAGAAAAGACAAAAATATTGTAGATTACTCAGAAACATCTAAGAAATTGATTACTAGGGATGAAACCTGGGCCTTTGTACTTGCCAGGCAGGTCCCTGATTAGAATCACTCATCCTCTTCATAATGTTGGCATTTCCCTGAAACTTGCTACTTGAAGTGAATTCTCAAAAAGGTGCAGCTATTAGTGTGGTTTAGTCACTAATAACACAGTATTACAGGCTGAATAAATTATAAAGAAGACAATTTTGGGTCCAGGGATTTAGATCAGTGGAGCTGCACCTGCCTTGCAGTGCAAGGTCCTGAGTTTGATCCCAAGTACTTCCACCCCAAAGTAAAATAAAATAAAGAAGATAGTTTTACTGTGGTTTATATTCCTAGAGTAGCAAAGTCCAGGGGCTTCATCAACCAATGGTCTTCCTGCCAGACAATTTCCTTGGTGGCACAAGGCATCATATATGAAGAGACTGTGTGTGTATAGATGTGCGCACATGTTTGTGTACGTGCGTATATAGACCATGTTTTCCCTCCCAATTCTCATAAAGCTACAAGTATTAATTCATGGGGGTTCCACTCTACTAACTTTATCTAACCTAAATCAACTCTCGAAGGTTTCACCCTTAAATATCATAGCTGAATCAATCCCCCTTAATACTTTAAAACTGGAGTTAAATTCTAGCACATAAAGACTAGAGAGGATATAAATCATACTCAAACTTTAGCAGCTTCAAAAGGTACCTCAAAAGGGAAACTGAGTCTAAAAATTTGAATTGAATAGAGGCAGGAAGATTTCAAAAACAAAACTCAAGGTGTTGAATCTCCAAATTGGAAAATTCATGAACACATCCTATAGGCAGTTTATCCACCAATGGATTACATATATGTTATGGCAAGCAAGCATTCACCATAGCACATAAAATCATAGGCTCACAGGCACTAATAGTCTTTAAGGGCATTGCATTGCCTTGTTGTTCTCTGAGGATGTGTGGTTCTGCGCGCGCCCCCCCCCCATGTCTTTAGGCAGAGAAACTTTGCTGTCAGGTGTTTGAAGACGTTTCAGAAGTCTGGTTGTGCAAGCTGTCGTTGACTTGGTGCCTTTTTTTTTTTTTTCAGTTTTTTTTTTGAGATAGGGTTTCCCTTTGTGGTTCAGGCTGGCCCTGAGCTCAGCCTCAAACTCACATCACAGCAATCCTCCTGCCTCTACCTCCCGAGTGCTGGGATTACAGGCGTGAGCCACTATGCCCAGCACTGTTGTATGTGGCACTGGTTGCTGTTGGGTTGTTGCTGGGCGTGAGTCTCCATGCCCCATATGGCATGTGGTTACCGGGGATCGAATCTGGGTCCTTGCACTTGCAAGACAGGCGCCAGAACCACTGAGCTAACTCCCTGGCCCGACTTGGTGTCCTTTGTGTTTGAAGACAGAGTCTATAGAGGCTAAAGACAACCCTTTGGGAACATCCTATTAGAGAATGCTGCTAACCAGGTGACCCCTTGAGACACTCTACAGTGACTTTCCTGTCTTGCACTTGTTGTTCTATGAGGAAAGATATAATTGTTAGCTTAGCCTCCTCTATGTGCGGTGCCCATGTTGTGCAGTTTATCAGCAGGAAGGACAGAAGGATAGGAAGAATGACTAGATAATGTTAGGATAATGCATTCCTTTTTGCTTGTATACTATATAATCATGCATGCAAAAATAAAATCTGCCTGGGGCCGGGGAGTTAGCTCAGTGGTTCTGGCGCCTGTCTTGCAGGCGCAAGGGCCCGGGTTCGATTCCCCGGTAACCACATAACAATACTGGGTGTGGAGACCCACACCCAGCAGCAACCAGTACCACATCCACAGTGCCGGGCGTGGTGGCTCACACCTGTCATCCCAGCACTCAGGAGGCAGAGGCAGGAGGATTGTGATGTGAGTTTGAGGCTGAGCTCAGGGCCAGCCTAAACCACAAAAGCGAGACCCTGTCTCAAAAAACCTAAAAAAAAAAAAGAAAAAAAATAAAATCTGCCTTTAGTTTTCAAAGACTTTTGGTCCCCTGTGCCTCACTTTTCTTTCTTACAGTTCTTTGGATTTGGGCATTCTGGCCTTAGTCAGCAGAGACCACAGTCAGGAGGTGATCCTTGGGCTGTTTAAGGAGCATCTTTTATATACTATGTAGGTGAAACAGAGAGTTACTATCCAGAAGACAGTTTTATTCAGAAATTTTATAGTAGTTCGGAAGAAATGTGATGTTTTATGTTCAGAATCATCCTAAAGTGAGCACTGCATATCATTTGTGTTCCTTCATTCTGATTCAGGATCAGTACCACATATGGGGTTAGAAATATATGTGTATACATATACACATATAAAATGCATATGTGTTTGATTTTTTTTTTTTTTTTTTTAGGTTTTTTGAGACAGGGTCTCGCTTTTGTGGTTCAGGCTGGCCCTGAGCTCAGCCTCAAACTCACATCACAATCCTCCTGCCTCTGCCTCCCAAGTGCTGGGATTACAAGCGTGAGCCACCACGCCCGGCACTATGGTATGTGGTACTGGTTGCTGCTGGGTGTGAGTCTCCACGCCCAGTATTGTTATGTGGTTACCGGGGAATCGAACCGGGGTCCTTGCACTTGCAAGACAGGCACCGGAACCACTGAGCTAACTCCCCGGCCTGGCTTATTCTTTATTCTTGAAGCTGGACATTCAGCATTAGGTTCTTCTCTTGAGCCTACTCTGTTTTTCTGATATGAAAATTAACTGCTATTACATTTCCCTTGTAGGACTTCTTTCAGATATATTTGGTATCTTGTATTGGCTCAGTGGTCCTGCACCTGCATGCCAAGTGCAAGGTCGTGAATTCAACCTCTGGTATAGAAAAAAGAAAGAAAGGAAGAAAGACAGAAAGAGAGAGAGAGAGACAAAGAAAGAAAGAAAGAAAGATGTTCTAAGAAATAGTCAAAGAATAAACAAATTGTTCTTTCCACTTTCTATCCCAAACTTAATTCATGAGGACTCTACCAAAGTAAGCTGGAAATTAGAGCTCCATACTTAGACAATAAGTAGCTCTCAAATCATTGCTTGTAAGAGATCTGTAATTGCTATCTACACTCTTCAGATACTTGATAATTGGTATCTCAAGCTTATTCTAACTATGAGTTTCAGAGGGAAAATGGACTACTTCATCTACACTATAAATCCTTGAGCCTGTGCTACTTACTTAATATACCCTTATTGTTTACCTTGGGTATATCTTTAATTAAAGGTGTCATAATACTCAAGCACAACACTCCAGAGATATCACTAATTGTATAACTTCTAATTATTAAAGAATATTCTACAGGGCCCGGGGATTTAGCTCAGTGGTTCCGGCGCTTGTCTTGCAAGCGAAAGGACCAGGGTTCGATCCCCGGTCACCACATACATTACTGGGTGTGGAGATTCACGCCCAGCAGCAACCAGTACCACATACCACAGTGCCGGGCGTGGTGGCTCACGCCTGTAATCCCAGCACTCAGGAGGCAGAGGCAGGAGGATTGCTGTGATGTGAGTTTGAGGCTGAGCTCAGGGCCAGCCTTAACCACAAAGCGAGACCCTGTCTCAAAAAAAAAAAAAAAAAGACCCTAAAAAAAAAAAAAAGAATATTCTACAAGCATGTGGGACTGCATGTATATCCATGATTTTTGCTAATTCATTGTAGTAAATTAATTTCTCTTGATTTATTCATTTTCACCATTGTTAAACCTCATCTGATACACAAAATTCAACTAAAAAAATAAATCATATATATATATACATATAAAGATAAAATTACTTAAATGTCAATTCCCACAAATATATATACTTTTAATGTGCTTCTAGGGGCTGGGGATTTAGCTCAGTGGTTCTGCTGCCTGTCTTGCAAGCACAAGGGCTTGGTTGGGTTCAATCCCCGGTAACCACATACAATACTGGGCATGGAGACTCACGCCCAGCAGCAACCAGTACCACATACCACAGTGCCAGGTGTGGTGGCTCACGCCTGTCATCCCAGCACTCGGGAGGCAGAGGCAGAAGGATTGCTGTGATGTGAGTTGGAGGCTGAGTTCAGTGCCACCCTGAACTACAAAGTGAGACCCTGTCTCAAAATAAATAAATAAATAAATGTGTTTCTATTAAAAAATTCGATTAATTTAATTTTTTTCCAGAGGCAGAGATATGAATTCCTGTCTTTTTGTTTTGCTCTTACTACTATTGAATAGCACATACTGGAAATTTGTAATGACTAAAAATTTATTCATCCCAGTGTTCTGGGTGTGCAAGGTCAAGGAGACTCAGCTGGCCAACGCCCTTTTGCCTGAGGATACTGCAGGATCCTGAGGTCAAGTAGTGAAGATAGAGGCACCTGCAAAGACTGAGCCAAAATGGCTTTTTAAAGAGACTCATTCTTCAGGACACATAAAGCCACTGATCTGACTGGATTAATCCCTTCATGACCTAATTACCTCCAAGTTTCTGCTGACACTGCCTAGTTAATATTTCACAAACGGGATTAAACTTCAGTATTAGTTCCGATGTGAAAAGTAAAACCATAGCAGTTCATTTATTAAAATAAAAAAGCAAGGGCCAGGGATTTGGCCCACTTGTTCTGGTGCCTGCTTTGCAAGTGCAAGGTCCTGGGTTCAGTCCCCAGTAACCACATACAACAGTGTTGGACATGGTGACTCATGCCCACCAGCAATCAGTACCACAAACCATATGCTGGCTGTAGTGGCTTACGCCTGTAATTCCAGAATTTGGGAGGCAGAGGCAGGAGGATTGCTGTGAGTTCGAGGCTGGCCTGGGCTACATAGAAAGCTCAGGGGGGGCCGGGGATATAGCTCAGTGGTTCCGGCGCCTGTCTTGCAAGCGCAAGGACCTGGGTTCAATCCCAGGTAACCACATAACAATACTGGGTGTGGAGACTCACCCCAGCGGCAACCAGTACCACATACCACAGTGCCGGGCGTGGTGGCTCACGCCTGTAATCCCAGCACTTGGGAGGCAGAGGCAGGAGGATTGTGATGTGAGTTTGAGGCTGAGCTCAGGGCCAGCCTGAACCACAATAAAAAGCGAGACCCTGTCTCCAAAAACCTAAAAAAAAAAAAAAAAAATGCTGAAAATAAAGTTAATGTGCTCTAGCTACCTCTAAAAGATACTAGATATGCTTTTCATGGTTAAAATATTATGATAGTGTTGGTGGAGCACAATTATATGACCTAACATAAAAGGAAAAAAGCTCTAGAGAACAGAAAAATAAATGCTCGAAATTGTTAAAAAATAAATGAAATGCGGGGCCGGGGAGTTAGCTCAGTGGTTCCGGCACCTGTCTTGCAAGCGCAAGGGCCCGGGTTCGATTCCCCGGTAACCACATAACAATACTGGGTGTGGAGACCCACACCCAGCAGCAACCAGTACCACATCCACAGTGCCGGGTGTGGTGGCTCATGCCTGTAATCCCAGCACTCGGGAGGCAGAGGCAGGAGGATTGTGATGTGAGTTTGAGGCTGAGCTCAGGGCCAGCCTGAACCGCAAAAAGCGAGACCCTGTCTCAAAAACAAACAAACAAACAAACAAACAAACAAAAAACAAAAAAGAAATGTGCTGCATTATATATTTTATTACATTGTATATAAAACAGTAATTAAAATCATAAAGACTGGTTTAAGAAATTGATATAAACTAGGGAAAAAGTAAAACTAGAGTTGTATTGCTGTTATATAACTGGAGAAGTACTGAGATCTCAACGTCAGAAACAATATCCCTAATTTAAAAAAGCACTAAGGAAACATCTTCTCAACTATGATTCAATATATACAATTTAAAAATGAAACACAGAAGGCTAGGCGGGGTGGCACACGCCTATAATCCCAGCACTCAGGCGGCTGAGGCAGGAGGATTGTTGCCTCCAAAGCCAGACTGAATTTCAGAGTGAGATTCTGTCCCAAAATAAATGTATAATTAAATAAGATAAAATTAACTAGAAATTAAGCTTTGCATAGGAAAAACAGAGTAAAGTCCAATGATACACTAATTCAGACACACTGTATCACCAAAATAGCAAATTTTCCCAACCTACGCATAAACTCCTAAAAATGAACCAAAGCTTGGATTTCGGACTTCTAGCAGATCTGAGACAGAACTGATAGTGTACACTCGGGTGGACATCTGTATTCAGGTCCTGAGCAGTGGATCCCTGGATTCCAACGAGGCTTCCGGTATAGTGCAACGCAGAGGATTCTGCCTATCACAGCCCTTGAGGAGCACACGGACGTTTCTGTGTATCATAGCCCTGGCTGGGAGGAAGAGGGGACATTGAAAATCCTGGACAGCACAGTCTTTGGAGAAATATACTGAAGACTCGGGTTACCAGAGTTTTCTAAAGACTCCGCTTCAAGTCTTGGGTATAATAGTTTTCCTATGCAAGCCCAACAAAGATTCTGGGTAATGCAGTCTTTAGTAACGGGAACAAAACCGGGATTCGTGGCATCCTAGATGCCACAGGGAGTCTTTCAGGGGTATTGTAACTGTTAAGGAGAACGCTGAGGATTCTGGGTATGATAGTCACTGCTCAGTCAACGTGGGAAGGATTCTGGATATTGCAGTCTGTGGCCACGTCGACCATTCTGCTTATTGTAGCTTTTGAGATAGTGACAGTTTCCAGGCTAACACAGTCCTTGAGTAAATATTCCCAAAATTCCATGTTAAAATTACTCTGAGGATTTTGGGTACATATTCCTGCGACCTCGTTCAGGATTGTGGGTATGATCGTCCATGAGGAAATTACGCTGAGGATTCTGGGTAAGCAGTCTCGTATACTCACGGAAGATATTGGGTATAGTAGTCCATGAAAAAAAAAAAAAAAGAAAAAAAGGCAGGCTTCAGGGTTCATTGGCCTGAGGCCTCACACAGGATTGTGGGTATGGTAGTCCAAGGGAAAAATGACCCTGAGGATTCTCGGTACTAGTTCTGCGGCTTCGCGCAGCGTATGGTAGTCTATGGGGAAAATGAGGATTCTGGGTACACAGCCCCGCGTACTCAGAGAGGATACTGGGTATGGTAGTCCATGGGAAAATGATTCAAGAGAATTGGGTACGTAGTCTCGTGTATTCATAGAGAATATTGGGTATCGAAGTCTATGGGGAAAATGACTGAGGATTCTAGGTACGTAGCCCCACTTACACACAGAGGATATTGGGTATCATAGCCCGTGGGAAAATGATTCAAGGGATTCTGGGTACGAAGCCCCTAGTATTCACAGAGGATATCGGATAACTTAGTTCATGGGAAAATGACTCAGACGATTCTGGGTATGTAGTCCTGCAGCCTCCCTCAGGATTTTGGGTATGGTAGTCCATGGGAAAATGACTCAGGATACTGGGTACAGAAACCTGCTACTCCCACAAGATATTGGGTATGGTAGTCCGTGCGAAAAATGACTGAGAATTCTGGGTACGTAGCCCTGTGGCCTCGCGCAGGGTTGTGGGTATGGTAGTCCACGGCTAAATAGGATTCTGGGTATACTGTCCTGAAGAGGATAGTAGGTATGGTAGTCCTTGGGAAAATGACTCTGAGGATATTGGGTACATAGCCCTGTGTACTCACAGAGGCTGTTGGATATCAAAGTACATGGGAACATGACTCTGAGGATTATGGGTACATAGGCCTGTGGCCTCGCACAGGACTGTGGGTATAGTAGTTCAGCAGGAAATGCCTCAGGATTCTGGGTATGTAGTCCTGTGTGCTGACAGTGGATATTGGGTATGGTAGTCCCTGAGAAAATGACTGATTTGCACTGGAAATTACACCAAGGGTTTTGGGTACTATAGTCCTGCAGCTAGCAATGAGTCTGTATTCCCCTAATCTAGCAGTGCTCAGCCCAAATTTTTCTTTTGATGTCACCATCCACCTTGCCTGTATCCCCTGGTAAACTGGGCTTCTAGTCTTGCTGTGTGCTCTGTCAGTCATGAAAAGAGGGCTGTATACCAGTGGTAGTAATGGAACAGGCCATAGAACAGACTCCAGCATGCATATCAAACAATGGATAACTTGGACTCTCAGGAGGGCACAGCAGGCGCTGGCTCTAGGCAGTTCCTCTTTTTTTATTTTATTTTTTTGAGACAGGGTCTCGCTTTGTGGTTCAGGCTGGCCCTGAGCTCAGCTGCAAACTCACATCACAGCAATCCTCTTGCCTCTGCCTCCCGAGTGCTGGGATTACAGGCGTGAGCCACCACGCCCAGCACTGTGGTATGTGGTACTGGTTGCTGCTGGGCGTGAGTCTCCACGCCCAGCATTGTATGTGGCACCGGGGATCGAACCCTGGTCCTTGCGCTTGCAAGACAGGAACCGAAACCACTGAGCTATATCCCCACCCCCTACCTCCCCTGGCAGTTCCTCTTTTTGAGCAGGCAAGGCTGGGGCTTCACAGGCTGGGTCTGAGTACCCTGGGTCCTTAGTGAGGGTTGAGTTGTGTGCAACTCATAATGTATAAACATTATGCTAGCAGTTGCTTCAGGAGCTGGGATCTGGCAGCTCAGCAACCCTGCAACTTTGCGTGAAAAATGTTATCCTATGAAATATTACAAGTTGTAGATTATATCTCATAAACAGAATAAGAGAGACACACTTAAATATTTTTAATATGAAAAAATAAAAAGAAAGCAAAATAAAATAAACTGTAGCTAATGGGAGAGATAGATCATTCTCGATGTGGAAGAGGACTGGGGTGAGGGGAGGGAATTGGCCTAGTGTATAGCTCAATGTTGCAGCACTTGAACAGTATGTGCAAGTTCCTGGTTTCAATCCTTAGGACCACAAAAAATCAACAGAAAATTATGAGAAAAAAGTGAGTCAGTTTGAGACCCAACTTGGCATAAAAACAGCCATTCTGTTAAAAACCTCCAGTTTGTGGGCCGGGGAGTTAGCTCAGTGGTTCTGGCGCCTGTCTCGCAAGCGCAAGGACCCGGGTTCGATTCCCCGGTAACCATATAACAATACTGGGTGTGGAGACCCACACCCAGCAGCAACCAGTACCACATACCACAGTGCTGGGCATGGTGGCTCACGCCTGTAATCCCAGCACTCGGGAGGCAGAGGCAGGAGGATTGTGATGTGAGTTTGAGGCTGAGCTCAGGGCCAGCCTGAACCACAAAGCGAGACCCTGTCTCCA
>PVIR01025024.1:0-25300 GCA_004026965.1 Petromus typicus | reverse complement strand
GTCTGTGCCCCCGGACGACCTCATGAAGGGTAAGAGAACTGGAGTTGTAAAAGTTCAACCCTTTCTCTCAAAGAGAATGGTATTAGTGCTGCGAGGCTGCCAGAAGTGTGTATGATAATACCGGAAGGCAGAGTGGGCCAGACACAGGAGATTCAGGTGAATCCTGATGGAGGTCACTGAAGTGCGTACATCGGCTTCCTAGTGCTAAGGAAGTCTCTCTCTTCCAAAGCTCAGGAAAGTGCTTATTGTTTGCAGACTCCAACTGGAGACCTTCTGCCAACAAATCCTGAGAAACTGTCATCAGGCTTCTAGCCCCTCAACAAGGAATGAAGTGGGAATGGTGTTGAGAAGCCTGTGGACAATCCAGCCTAATGCCTGACTGGGATCCTGCAGGAGCCAAAAGCAAGTCTAGTTTCAAGACTACTTAAAACAATGACGATGCAATTGTCACTGATGACTAACAAGTATTGCGGGTAGAGTTTTTAAAATGTGAAGGAGGGTCCGTCTTGTAGGTATCCTGTTTGAAATACTAATGTGATATTTAAGTGGCACCTCCTCCAAGAAGCTCTCTTGAAATTTAAATTTAGAATTCCAGGGAGAATTTTAGTGCCGAATTTAAGACTATCTTCACTGAGGTGACAAATGAAGTTGTCTAATGGGGTCAGTTCATCCAGGAAGAAAAAAAAAAGTAGAAAAAAACTGGGAACCAAGGACTAAGTTGAGAGTGAAAGGGAAAGCATTTACAGGGCCCGCAGTAAGGATTCTTCTTGATTTATTTCACTCTGTTTCTCTTGGTTGAATAGCCTTGGCCATTTTGTTTGAAGACTGCAATTCTCTTTCCCAGCGCTAAGCTGCCACTCTCCTCAGGGTTAATCCAAGATCTCTGGTGTTTGCAGTGGACACCAGCCTCGGGGAAGTCCCCTGCTCTTCACAGTGTCACTTTTTTTTGAGACAGGGTCTCGCTTTGTGGTTCAGGCTGGCCCTGAGCTCAGCCTCCAACTCACATCACAGCAATCCTCCTGCCTCTGCCTCCCGAGTGCTGGGATGACAGGCGTGAGCCACCACGCCCGGCACTGTGGTATGTGGTACTGGTTGCTGCTGGGGTGAGTCTCCACACCCAGTATTGTTATGTGGTTACCAGGGATCGAACCCGGGTCCTTGCGCTTGCAAGACAGACGCTGGAACCACTGAGCTCGATCCCCAGCCCCACAGTGTCACTTTTTATCAATTCCACATCTGTAGCCCCATCTATCCCTCTTGCCTGTTTCATTTTCCAAAACCTGTCACCTACAGCGATATTTATCTCACCTTTCCCCCAACCTGCACGTGGTCCCAGCACAGATCACTCACAGCGTCTACTCTGGCCTTGATGTCTTTTAGGCATCATCTTCTTTTCTAGTCCCTAGAGTCACTATGTTAGGTTCAGTGGTTTGAATTCAGTAACTGTGGGAAGTTCTGGTAAAAAGAATATCTAGTGCCGTGGCTTTCCTACTTTTCTGCTGCAAGTTATTATGGATAGTTTGCCAAAAGTCGTTTCAGAAAGTGGCGTTCAAGGTTAGTGACCTGGAAGTCTAGGTTCAATTCCTTGTTTTCCCACTGAAGAGGACTGCCGTGGACTTGGATGGCAGATACTATTTGGTCACCGCGTTATTTTATAAGTGAGACAGATTGTGTTTGTTTAGTTTTCGTTTTCCTACAGGACAGACGTAAGTAGAAAAAAAAAATTGAAATCTTAACAAACCAACACCTGGTATCCAACTTGTAACATTTTCCAGAATGGCTGTTGTGGTATCAGCTAGGCAGGCCAAGACCATGGCGGTGTCCCTCTTCCCCGTCAGTGAAAGAAAACAAGATCCTCCCAAAGAAAGAAAAGAGAAACAGTAAGTGCTACCTGAACAAAAGCCTTTGTCCTGGCTCCTTCCTGATAATGTTTAGTTTGTAGTAGTGGCGCAGGGCTCTGGACATTTTCTCATAGGTCATGTTTGTTCTGTTCTGTTTGTTCGGAGGAGGAAGAGAGAAAAAAACAAAGCACAAAGACACAATGAAACGAACCTCAGAAAAGGCACTGGGACAGCTATTACAATGAAAGCTCTTCCGTTGCCTCACGTGGCCCCTCTGGTTTGGGGATTCTACCTCCACATCCGCGCCTTTGTTTGCACCCTTCCTTTCCCACACACACACACAGACACACACACACGGCTGAGGCTTCTGCCTGAGGTGAAGGCCATCTGTCGGGAGGCCTGGTGCTCGAGCAGCGCCCTATGTCCTCCTGAACCAGTTCCCTGCAGGTCCCCCAATCTGTGGGACGTCCTTTACTGCTTGACTCCCACAGTTTCCTTTTTTTTTTTGTCCCAGTGACCTTTCTCAACTTGCTTCTGGTCTCTCATTTTAAGGAAGGGATTTTATTTTTTAATGGTTTAGAGTCCTGTTGTGGCAGCAGAAATACAGTGGTGCCGAGCCCCAGGGCTATGGCGGGATGGCAGGGCCTTCTCGGTGACTCACACCAAAGAGCCCGTCCGACGTGCCTTGCCGTGTTCAGTCATGGACGGCGTTGGGTCCTCCTCTGGACAGAACATGGCTGCCATCTCAGGAGGGCTGGGGCGCTGGCACAGCCAGCTGGGGTCACATGCCCTCTCCCAGCGTGGCTCCAGGTCTGCCCATTGGTTGTATGGCCTGGACCACACTCCTCTACCTTTAACGTGTGCACATTTGAACAGTCTTCTTACCGTAGAAGACTTTAATTTTAGACTCCCTTTCCTCCTTCTAGCTTGGAAAACTGTGTGTGTGTGTGGGGGGAATCAAAATTCTTGTACCATGTGCTCGTAAAGGGGATGTTTTCTAGTCAGAACATAAGTATGTTCCATGCAGAAATGAGTTTTTGTGAACATGGGAGTTTCCAAATGAGCAGGACAGAAGTGGCAACTTCCCAAAGGTGCCCTGTGAGTCATAGAGCTCACAGTACTTCCCTGTAACCCAGGGGTGGCAGAGAAGGGAACCTTCCAATGCAGCCTGTCCGACTGGGCACCTGGCAGGAGTAATGCACGGAGGGCAGCGTCTTTAACTGTTTCCTGCTGTGGTAATTACCTAACTGTCTGCACGGTGCGGAAGAAACTCCATGATTATGGCGGACTTGGGAAGCAGAGCCCTGAGCCTCCATCTCAGCACGGTGTACAGGGCAGGGACCCGCCGCCTTTTTACCTTGTGGTTTCCCCACAGCCGAGCCAGTCCGTTGGGATCCACTATCCGGAAAATTTTGGATTCTTTGTCCTCCCATCGGATGAAATTTTCGTACCGGCTGTCAGAAAGCAACTGATAGACGTAATCCCAAAGCAGTCTACAGTCTACAGGGGAAAAGGGAGGAAACAGTGTTGAATACTTTTGTGGTTGACTTACTAGCAACAAGCCTTGGGGAAGAGTCCAGTCACCGCTCTGGCTTCATTTGAATGGGTGGGTGGTCTGACTTCCTGGTTCTACAGGAAGGAAACAAAGGGCAGGGGCAGTGTGACCTTTGACCTGAGTGGCCTTACAGAATGTCCAAGATGACTGCTCGCCTCTCCGTGGGGTCAGGACGCCGTGATTCAGAACCAGGAAAGGCTTGTCCACGGTCATGACCAACCCTGGAACAGAGCCCGTCTGAAAGTCGCAGGCAAAGCTCTGCCCGTGTGTGACCTGGCTTTGACAGTGACCTAAAAACAGGTTCCACGGGTACAGAGAAGGTCTCCAAGTCCCAAGGAGAGCGGCACACTAACATACCGGGGCTGAAAAGACTATGTTGGTGGTGGCAGGAGACACTGAATGGATGGAGAAGAGACCGAGGATGGCTAAAACATGAAGAGGAGAGTCGAAAAACTATGTGCGTATCATGGTTCTATAAATAGCAATATTCTCATTATACCATACTTTGGAAGAGTTTAAAATTGTTTTATGATAATAGAGGTGCAGAAAGGATCCCGGTCCATAAAATCACTTCTCCAGAAATGAAGTTTGATTGCATGGTCAGGTAGCAAATACTCAGTGACTTGGCAGGGCTCTGGTACTGTGCTACACCTAGGTTTTGCCAATGGCCTGGTGTATTAAAAAAAGACATAGAAGGCTGGGGATTTAGCTCAGTGGTTCCAGCACCTGCCTTACAAGCGCAAGGTCCCAAATTCAATCCTCGCTAATCACATACAACAATGCTGGTGGAGACTCGCACTCACCAGCAATCAGAAGCACATACCACAATGCCAGGTGTGGTAGCTCACACCTGTGATCCTAGCGCTTGGGCGGCAGAGGCGGAAGGACTGCTGTGAGTTCGAGGCTTGCCTGGGCTACATAGCGAGCTCGGGGCCAGCCTAGAATACAAAGTGAGATCCTGTCTCAAAAGACATAGCTAGCATGGTGGTAACTCCAGATGTCAGGAGTGTGAGGTCTGCCTGGGGTAAGGCCAGCCTGGATGCTACAGTAAGATTGTTACAATCAACCAACATGTGACGTGCACGTTCCTCTTCCCTGCGTTC
Source organism: Petromus typicus (assembly GCA_004026965.1). Taxonomy (NCBI): domain Eukaryota; kingdom Metazoa; phylum Chordata; class Mammalia; order Rodentia; family Petromuridae; genus Petromus; species Petromus typicus. Next base: position 20,801 of record PVIR01025024.1, on the reverse strand, counting down.
CACTGTTTGCTATCTCTGGACTTTATGTAGCCTGCCCTCTAGAAGAGCCTTGGTAGATAGGTGGAGATAGACCACGGATAAGAGGTGATCAGAAAATACGGTCAATGTTTAAAAAACTTCAGTAAGACACATGTTCAAAGCATGAGTATTTTGCAGGGAGAAAGGGAGGCTGTTAATGGTAGTTTTTCTTTTACTGTAATAATTTATAAAAATCTAAACATTAACGTTATGATTGTTCACTTCTCTGTTTAGTTGATGCTGGACTGGCCTGCAGGTAGGAAAAGGAGGCACTATTTCCAGGTATGTGTTCACCGTGTGGGTCTGTGGTCCCGTGTTGGTAGGTGCTGGATCAACAACTGATTGCTGAGCCAGGACAGGACAGTATGTGTCACTGCAGTCCTCAGGGAGGATGTGAAAATGGGCCTCAAGGCCCTGGAACTTGCACTCCAGGCTTTTGTAGTACCACGTGCCATTTGGACCAGGGCCTGGCACCCCTGGGAAGGGAGTGTCTAGCTGAGACTTAGTGTCTTATAGCCAACAAGTCCACCGCCCCGGGAAAGTGCACTGCTCCGTGGAGAATAATCTGAATAAGTCTGAGCAAGTCTGACTCTCCCTGAGACTATTTCCTCATTTAGGAAATGACAATTGTAACACTTTACAGGGTCACTGTACTGGTGCTAATCCAAATGAATGGAACCCACACAAACATTGATGTACTTCGTGGGTGGCCCTCGCAGGCCCTGTCGTAGAGTCTGTACTCACGGTTACACTTTTTACCCCACCTAGGAGGCACAGGCTGCTGTTGCCGGCATTCCAGCGCAGGGAGCTGGGGGCGGGGGGAGTGTGGGAAGGCGGTCACCACGGGCGCAGCCGTGTGGGACTCCAGGGCTGGTGCTCTACTGCACACCCTGCTGTGGCTTCCACTCTCGGATGAACTGAGAGGTGGGAATGTGTCTGTAAAATCTTGGCATTTTTAGAGCAAAAAGCTTAACTTCACTAACTGTACTTTTTCCAGGATTCTCTCTGGCAGAAGGAATAGAAAGAATGTAGCATTCGTCAGAAAGTTTAATTCTTCAAGGAAGAACCTAAATCTTTAGCATTTCTCTATGTGAGATCTGAGTCTCAAAATGAATGCGATGGGGCATTTGTTACATTTTGGAAAAAAGACAAGTGGTATCCTGAAAATAGTGACACTAGCCCTGGAGTGTGAATCCCTGGGAAAACTGGCTCCCCACTTCTGTTACTCCCTAAGGCCCCCTCTGTATTGCCAGAAAGTAGGCTGCCGAGGGGGGAGAGAGCAGGGTACCACCCCAAGCACCACGAAGTACCACCGCAGGCTGGTGCCGCACAATTCCAGGCAGAATATTCTAGCTCATGCTGAAGACACTTGGAAGAGGAGGATCTGGGTTTCGGGGTGAGCAGAGCAGGTAAAGTGATCTTCTGCCGCAAAGCTACCTCCTTATTCAGTATCACTTTCCTTCCCAACAAAAACAATTAATTGCAGGTAGTGAATGTTAGGCCTCCCGGTCCCATCTGCATGTTGCAACCCTCACCTCCTGTGACAGCCCCATCTTCGGAAGGGGATGTGGTCCTGGAGGCAGGAGGGGGGACCGCTGCCCTCCTATGAGGGATCCTCCAGTGAGCATGCCCCAAGGCAGCGCCTTCTACAAACCACTGTGAACCTCTCGTCACAGTGACTCGACAGCACTCTGGGAAATGAGTTTGTTGTTTATAATTTACCCTGTGTATGCCATTTTTGTAATAGCAGCACGAGGAGACAAAGATAAGGACGAAGCTGTAGTTTAACTGTCCAGTTTTGGTCCCATCAAACGCCAACTAGTTTAATTTTCCATAATCTCTCTTAGCTGGAAATACACAATAAAAATCATATGCAGTCATATAAAAGGCCAGTAAATTAAGAAGAATAAAAGTGTGTTACGTACTAATCCCTTCTGTTCTCCCTGTAGTGACAATGGTGTTCCCGGCAGAGGCTGGGGATGCCTGGATTCTTGTGGAATGGGAACATCCTTCTCCAGGGTGCTCACAGGAAACATCACTGAGCGCAGAGTCTCCCCCAGGCCGAAGGCGGACATCTCCATGGCAACCAGGTTTCACTCTCCCGTTTTTCTTCGCATCATGGTGCATTAATTGCTCATAAGAACAGTAAAATGCTAACCAGACCATCTCTCCTACAGGGGCCCAGGCAGGACTGGGGTACCCTGTTTTCCTAGAGCAGAGAACTAGGATCTAGAACGATGTCTTTGGACTGCCAATAGAAGGGCAGGGCTAAAGAGAAACAGACTTCTCCTCTAAGCTTCAAGGACAGCTGTATCTTGTGAACTTTTTCTAATCATAAATTTGCAATTAACCCCAAACCAGCTTCCACCTGATCACTTTAAATGACATTTAATCTAGCAAAGGCAACGTTAGTTGAGTAGAAAAATATGTTGACATTCAAGCTACGTCAAATTAGTCACTAATGGAGGAGCAACAGGAAATGTGACAGTTGTTTCAAACTCAGAGTGTAAGTGGATTTTGTAACACCAGCAATTGCTTTTAGTTATGCCTAGAGGATAAAAATGACTGCTTCACCACATGGATTATCCATCTTTTTTCAGACTGCTATTAAATAAAAGATCTCTAGGAGACTGTAATCAGAATCCATCTTGGGTCCTGGGATTTAGCTCAGTGGTTCCAGCGCCTACCTTGCAAGCATAAGGTCCCGGGTTCGATCCCCGGTAACCCCATACAACAATGCCAGGTGTGGTGATCTCTCCTGTAATTGCAGCACTGAAGAGACAGAGGCAGGAGGATTGCCGTGAGTTCCAGGCTCACCTGAGGTACATACTGAACTCAGGGCCAGCCTGAACTACAAAATGAGACCCTGTCTCAAAAAAAACCAAAATCGGAGTCTATATGAATCTTCCTGCTTTGTCAAAATCCATATATATTATATATATACAAAATATACTTTTTTTTTTTCAGTTTGAGATAGCTTCTTGCTTTGTACTTCAGGCTGGTCCTGAACTCAGCCTCAAACTCAGCGATCCTCCTGCGTCTACCTCCCGAGTGCTGGGATTACAGGTGTGAGCCACCGTGTCTGGCACTGTTGTATGTGGTTACTGGGGATCGAACCTGGGACCTTATGCTTGCAAGGCAGGCGCCAGAACCACTGAGCTAAATATCTTGTCTGTCAGAAGCCATATTTGCACAAAGTGATGCTCTGTTATCAATGAAAATGCTTAACAGGATATAACAAAGACGGCACGGGCTGAGGATTTAGCTCAGTGGTTCTGCCGTGTGCTGTGCAAGGTCCCGAGTGGGATCCCTGGTACGAAAAAACCAATAAACTCTATAGGCAAAAGCTCATCCCACCACCAGTGAATATGCATGTGTAAAACTTTTTACATGCTAAGGCCTTTGTTAATTTTAAAAGTTGCCCTAGCTACAGGGCAGCCTCCCAGAGCAAGGCCGGTGGGTATTTTAAAAAAACTGTCCATTACTTGCATCGTCTCTTCCATGAGAGGAAGTTTACAAAAGGATTTAGCTAGAATAAAATGCCCCTTTCTCACTGTGGACAGAGTTTTCTCTGCTTCCTGCTGGGTGAGGTACCCTGGGCATCCAGAGCTAAAAGGGTTATAAAACATCCCTTCCTGTGGTTAAGGAGAAATATTTTCCCTCCATGACTGTCTCCTACTAGGGACTCATTGTATAAGCTCATTGCGGAGAGATGGTAAAGAGATGGGCAGTTCACACATAACCAACATGGTGTCTAAAGAAAGGAAAACCATACTAGACCAAACTGATACTTAAAAATTTTGTGTGGGCAAGTCAACTTTTGGTACAAGGGGAACATGTAATAGTGGCTGACATAACCTTTAGGAAAGCGGCTAAGTATAATTTTGTTGTCTTAAAGCCCAAGTGAAAAAAAATTTTTTTTTTTTTTTTTTTTAGGTTTTTTGAGACAGGGTCTCGCTTTTGTGGTTTAGGCTGGCCCTGAGCTCAGCCTCAAACTCACATCACAATCCTCCTGCCTCTGCCTCCCGAGCGCTGGGATTACAGGCGTGAGCCACCATGCCCGGCACTGTGGTATGTGGTACTGATTGCTGCTGGGTGTGGGTCTCCACATCCAGTATTGTTATGTGGTTACCTGGGAATCGAACCCAGGTCCTTGCACTTGCAAGACAGGCGCCGGAACCACTGAGCTAAACTCCCCGGCCCGAAAAAAATTTTTTTTTGAGACATGGTCTTGCTTTGTAGTTCAGGCTGGCCCTGAGTTCAGCCTGAACTACAAAGCAATTACATGACAGCAATCCTCCTGCCTCTGCCTCCCGAGTGCTGGGATTCCAGGTGTGAGCTACCACGCCTGGCACTGTGGTATGTGGTGCTGATTGCTGCTGGGGTGAGTCTCCACGCCCAGTATTACATGTGGTTGCAGAGGAATCAAACCTGGGACCTTGAGCTTGCAAGACAGGTGCCGGAACCACTGAGCTAAATCCCCAGCCCCCAAGTGAAATTTTAAATGAAGATCTATCAACCATAGTACAAATTTTAAAAAAATTACCTACAGCTGGATGAACTTATTTCTAGTTCAATACAACAGGTAAGGTAACAAAATACCAAGTATGACTGCGCTGGAAAGGCAGGTGGCAGTGCGCGGCGACATCGTGGGTGGATGGAGGGCGCTGCGGGCACCCAGGGGAAGCGGTCAGGCAGCCGCTCAAGTACTCATCGTGCAGGGCGAGACCCACGGCAGACTCGGTCTAAAGGGACGTGGGTGAGATTACAACTGCGGGGATAATAACGCCCCTCAGTCAGCCTTCCATCCTCCATCCTCGATCAGCGGAAAACCGACAGATACATCCCAAACCTTCCGTGACTGGCCGCTGCGGGGTGCAGAGTGGGAGACCACAGCTACAGGCACGTGTCCTGCCCCACTCCAGGGTCGCTCAGGGTGGGAGGAGCTGAGGGACTGTGACAGACGCCTAGACCATTAACAAACTGGAATTTCCAGTCTCCTATTACTTCCTGCCTGGTCCCAGTGCTGTTCTATTTAAAAACATTGTCCTGAAACTTCCTTTTCTTTCGGACACTGATGTCTTCGTTGTTCACCATGAGAAATCAGAGCCAAGCTGAGCACCACGGCTGGACTGAAGACTCCTCCCTCCTTCGGGCTCGGCAGACCCAGTGGCGATCTTGCGCATGTCCCCGGTGGACAGTGGGCAGCCTCTCTCCCAAGAGGAGCACCAAGGAAACCTGCAAGTGCATAGGCTCAGGTGGCCTTGCAGCAGGACACGCAGGGGCCAGCCCCTCCTCCACAGGGAGGCAAAGGAGGGGGCTCACTCTGGAATGAACCTGCTTGTGCTGTTTTTCCCATTCTCATTAATAAAAATGCACACTCTCAACATTACAGATGGTGACATGGAGCCTTAAGGACATGGAGGCCCTCTGCACTGGGGACGGGCGGGTTTTCCCTCTGGCACCCGCTGCCTCCCCATGTCCTCCAGAACGGCTGTCAACTGGACCAGGCAGGAGGGTGGGCACAGAGGTGCCGAGAGGTTTATCTCCCTCCATGGGCTCCTAGGAAGTGGCTCTTTCAGCTGCTAAAAAATCCTGGGATCCTTGTGGCTGGTAAATACGTCCTACAACTCTATCCCTTCTTTCCTCCAGATTTTGCACCAGTCTACGTGTGTGCCAAGTACACACACATCTTCCTAGTAAGGCCCAAGGAGAAGTGTCCTCCTCACCGAGATACTAATCCCTTTAGATTGCTTTTGTGATGTCTGTCTTGGAGGCCATGCCTGAGGCTTATTTACAAGAGGGGAAAAAAAAAAATCAAGGGCCTCAATGGAAGCCAATTTCACCGCTGAAGCCCAGGGGGAGGTAAAGAGCAGAGGTCAGGGCTCAGCGCGGCTGCCTCTGTTCCTCTGAGGATGAGCTTCCCACTGCTTTCCCTATTTCTCCTCCTGCTTCATCTGATTTAAGATTAGAGGCTTCCTGGATGAAATTTCTATGAGTAGAGAACTCATCCAGTCAAAAAAACCAACTGGGGAAGGGCATCGAGTCAGGTGATCAACTGTGTCTCCCCAATTAGACTTTGCTAACTTAGGCTTTAACAATACACATTTTTATAAACCAAAAAGGCTGCTTTTAAGGATCTGAAAGCTTTCCAAGAAATGCAAGTTGCTAAGATTGACAGGCTGCAGCTGGACCTGCCAGGTGAATGCAGAGCAAACTGTCTGTCTGGGTCACAGGCTTTGAGCACCTGACTGTACAGACCTCTAGGTCCCTGTGTGGTCATATAACCATAGCTAACAAAGGGCTATGGTTATATGATCATTTTTAGCTTTTCTTCCTGCGCAGGTCTTCAAGGCCAAGAAACGGACAAACTTGGACAGAAATCCAAAATAAGAGAAGATTTCCCTTTTAGGATTCAGCTGGGTAGAGTTAAAGCCCTCGTGGGAGCTTGGGTTGTCAGACAGCATAAAGCAAGCGGGATCTGGCCTTAGGACTGCAGACACAATCTGACAAGCGGTGGACTCTGTTGCTGCAGACAGTCCCTGAGTAGCATAGTAGACACGTGACAATTTTTGAACAAATGAACATGTAAATAGCCGTATAAGCCAAATGGAAAAAGGAACAGTCTTTAGGATTGTTCTGCAAATGCACCATGCAGTCCAGAACTTGTCTACTCTTACGTCATTTGTTACTGTTCTTTCATGCCTTAGACTCGCCTCAGCATCGACAGGCTCACACATTCCCTGAGAGAAAGGTTGGCGTTTCCTGTGCTCAGACCCTGTGTTATTATGACACTAAAGTCCCGCACACAGACCATGCGGGCACTCTGTGCTGTGGAGCTCAGATAGCAAACTTTCCCCTTAACAGGACAATTATTAAATAGTTCAGACTCTGGAATTAGTCAACAACTCTGAGGGTTAAAGCGATACAAACACAAAAGTAAGTCTGTCTTAGAAAAACAGGTTGTGGCTGGACTGATGGGGTAGAAGGAAATGGGAGAATGCTGGGAGAGCGCCCCCGGAGGCTGCACTGCTGATGTGACTGAATCTCAGCTGGCTCCAAAATCATCTGGCCCTAAGAAGGGGTTCTGGGCCAGAGATTAAGCTCAATGGTTCTGGCATCTGTCAAGCACAAGGTCCCGAGTTCAATCCCTGGTAACCACATACCATGCAGGGGGCCAGAGATTTAGCTCAGTTGTTCTGCTGTCTGCCTGGCAAGCACAAGGTCCCGAGTTTGATCCCCAGTAACCACGTAACACAATGCCAGGGTGTGGTGGCTCACGCCTCTAATCTCAGCACGTGGGAGGCAAAGGTAGGACAATTGCTGTGAGTTTGGGGCTGGCCTGAACTACAAAAGCAAGACCTTCTCTTCCAAAAAAAGGGTTTTGATGCAGGTAGTTTCTTTGTCCACACAGGATTGCATTCTAAGGACTCTAGTGGACACCTGAATTCAATTATTTTTAAAATATACACAGTTATCAAAATAATAGTTCACAACTCATCTATTTCTCGAATTTTTCATTCAACATTTATGGCCCCTGGTTAAGTGGAGCGGACTGAAACTATAGATGGGGGGGTGCGTTGGCGCTACATCAAGCTGGAGCTCCTCCAAGCATTATCCTTTTGCCTGTAAAATATGGGAGACGCAGGCCAGGTGGAAATTGTCGATAGGTAAGTGTTTCTTACTGCTGCTCAACCCTCAGCAGTCCTTCCCTAAAGACATCCAGTAGAGGGCTGGGGATATACTTCAGTGGTTTGGGTACCCAAACGCCGGTAACCACATACAACAATGCTGGGCGTGGAGACTCACGCCCACCAGCAATTAGAGCCACATACCACAGTGCCGGGCATAGTGGCTCATGCTTGTAATCCCAGCACTTGGGAGGTAGATGCAGGATTGCTATGAGTTCAAGGCTGAGCTCAGGGCCAGCCTGAACTACTAATGTGAGACCCTGTCTCAAAAAGACATCCAGTAGAAAATAAATAGAAAAAGGCAACTTGCTCACTGTTACACGAACCACTGGCTATTTAAGAGTTAAAATAAGCTGCATAATTAACTAGATCTAATTTGTGGCCTGTATTTATAAATTGACAACCACCTACTGAATTTCCTTTTTAGTAGTAGACTATCATAGCTTTGCATGTAACCTTTTTATTGTATGATGCACTGCAGATTTATATATTACAATATATTATAAAAATTCATGGATCCTGCCAGGGCCTGAGCAGTCTAGAAGGACACTAGCGGGTTAAGGCAGAGGCAGGGTCTGCACAGGACAGGAGCCTGGATCTGATGACACCCTTTCAGAAGGCTACAGAATCACGACTAGTAGAATGATGGGAAAGAATTTCAGCAACGGCGCCCTCTGTTACCCTGACAAAACAGCTTTCAGTTAATCCTGGCTTTGGTTAAATTAGTTCATGGATGGATCTGGGCATTTAAAACTTTTGAATATGCTACAAAAGCATCAATAATTCGTTTTAGAGGACTCTGTCCTCCCAAAGGAGTTAATGGACTATTTTCCATGAATTCGGCCTTCCCTGAGCCATCCCGCACAGGAGCAACTCCTGTCCTGTGTGTCATGGGCCCCAGCTCAGCAGTGGGTCATGACAAACCTCCCTGGAACCCATCACCACACAACACAGTTCGGGAGTAAGATTTGGAAACACTGGTGGTACCACTGTCAGACTGACTTATTTGGAAACTTACAAACCCACTAAACAATGGGGAACCAACCCCACGTGTCTAAGCCCTGCACCTACATTGATCTTCAGGCTTACCTTGGATTGCCAAGGACGGTGCGGGGCAGAAGGTATGGTAGATGTGGACGGGAAAGACCCTGACCAGAAAGCCAGACTCGAGGGCCACACTAGGGACAGTGGCTGCGAGGAGGCCCCAGCCCTGCCTGAGGTTAGAGCTGTTGCTTCTGTGCTGCCACCTGCACAGATAACCCTTGTACATGAACGGAACACAACAGTAATACTCTACGGCAAAGAGCTGGCCAGAGAATGAACTATAGAGGGTCGGCAAAATGTCAAGTCCTGCTGTACTGACAAAGCGTAAGGCGGCTGCTATCATTCACAGCAATATTCCAGTCCCACCCTCTTTAGTTCCCGAAGAAATTCTTTGTTCCCTATCCCCCACCCCTGCAGTTTTAATCACTTAAGAACCCCGTTGTATGGCGGCACACACCTACAATATCAGCTAGAAAAAGCCAACCGGGGAGGCCTTGCTGGTGACATGTCGTAGCACAAAACAAATCCAAATCCCCCGGACGCCTATGGAAGAGGAAAGAGCAGCCTGGGAACGGCGCCTGTGTGCCGCCTAGTTCTCTGTCAGCGACGGGGCTAACTTTATCTGACTGCATAACTCACCCCATCTCCGCCCCCCCCACCGGAGGCATCTTCTGCAATCCAAAAGAGATTCCATTTTCCTAGGCTTTGGAAACATCTAAGTTTAAACTTCTATTTATTTACCCTTCATCCCTTCCTCCTTCCTTTTCGGTCCTCAGGGCTCCACATATGCCCAGTGAGCACCCTGCCACTAAGCTACACCCCCAGGTTCCATTTTATCTCTCCATCCAACACGCCTGATGTAAATCACCTACAATAATAGAACTGATGCACTGTGGGAGGTGCGCACAGGGCCAGGGAAACACGTGATTCAAGCTAGGGACAGTCAGGCGGAGGGGGCGGCGGCCTGCGGACACCTGAACCCCGGTGGCTGCTGGAGGAAAGGGCACTTCTCCCCTGTCCCCGTGCCACTGTCTGCCACCTCCAGGTCTCCTTCCCACCATGAGAGGATAGTGAGTTCAGTATCGAGTCACCTCCCCCGTGAAAACCTGGTTTCTGCAGTTGGAAGAATCTTCCTTCCTCGGCTGTGTTTCGGCACCACGGGTGCTCGGTGAACGCTTACACCTGACACAGACGCCACACTGGACCGATCTCCACCTCCTACCTCAGAGTTTTCCACATCTGTCTCGCACCGAATCCTCAATTCTGGATGGACGCGGTACTGTGTGTTACGTCTGTGCACCTACACATTCCTCTGTACACAGTGCTACAAACTCCTCTGAGGGGACAAAGACCGAGGGAAAGAGTTCACCTTGGCAATTAGGACACGAGGCGTGGGGGAGGATTTCGTGTCAGTTACGTGCAGGCCAGCCAGGCTGGAATGAGGAGATTTTGTTTCATTGGTCTCATGTCCTATGTCATAAGATAAAAAGAATTTGGGAAGGGTTTCCTCTGCCCATAAGACCCAGAACACCTGCCTCCTGCCCCGTAATCCTGTTTTCCTTTCCAGCCTCTTGTCAAGGTGAAAGTTACCCGCAGGATGGAATCGCAGGCATGAATCCCACACAGAGATTCTTTATGCTGCGTCTGGTCATTAATTAGCCGCTGGAAACTTCGGGACAGGGCTATTAGCACGCTCATAAACCTTTGATTTTAAATGTTTCCACTCAGCCATGATTCTGACGCGACTCTCCTTGTAAGCTGGTCCTAGGACGCTCGCTTCTCACACCCCTGAGGCCCATTAACTCCCCACCCAGCTCATCAGCCCTTAGGATCTTTGCTTCATCCAGGCGAGACCCCTACCCGCCCTCAGAGCCACTGTGGACACTTAACTGGCAACACTGAGAGGCTCTGAGGATGCTGTGCCAGGTCCCCGGTGCCAACGCAGCAAGAGGCGGGCTCACTCACCTGCTATTCTCCCAATGGGCATGGCGTGCTCTTCCGGCGGTGACACCGAGACCATGATGTGGTTCATGTAGGCCAGGTCTTCCCGATGGGAGAGGTTGATGGGCTTCCCTTCTCTGTGCAGCCCGTCCTCGGAGAGCCGGGACTGTTTGAAATCCACGGAGTGCCGGGGGTTCAGGATCAGGGGGTGCATGATGGGGCTGGGCATCAGCTGGATGACCCGGGTGCTCTCCTGGCGGGGGCTGGAGGGCTTCGTGTGGGGCTCGGAGGACGGCGGGCAGTGATTATTCTCCATGGGAGACACTGACAGAGGGTAGGACTCCTGGTGGTTGTTCTCCTGGTGCAGCCTCGGTCCCTGGGCCCTCTCGGCTGGGGACAGGCGGCGGATCATATTGTCCAGGGGGGACCGGAGGGGCCGCTGCTCTGGGTCAGGGGAAGGCCGGTGATTTGTCGTGATGGGTGATCTAGGGCGGTGCAAGAGTTCAATGGTGGGAGGGTTGTGGTGCACAGTCTCCACAGCCGGCCGGGGCGTCCTCTGGACACAGTTATCTGCGGGCAGAGGAGAAGACAATCACAGACCCCGGGCCCTGGCGGCTCGTGGGGCTCTCAGGGGAGCTGTGGGCACAAAGCTCCCTTCTCCCCAGGCGCAGCAGCTTTGTGTGTTGCTCACACAGAACTCAAAGACACACACTTGAAGTCGCTCTCGTATTGCTCCACAAGCTAGGAATGTCTACAGACACTGGATCCACGCCTGGAAGTGGCTGACACACACGAGCCCAACTTCCATCCTTCATCTCTTACCCGGCACCTCTGTGGCTTTCAGAGAGGGGAAGGGAGGACCCTGAGAGGACTCTCCCTAGGAGCTCTTTTTAGATCCTTACAACCAAATCTTCACATTCTCTGTGTCTCTGAGGTGTTACCGCCAACAACGATGATATTGAGGCAGTAGCTTTATTGTTTAAAATTTACTCCTAAGAAGAACACGCCACAGTTACTTCTGTTTTAAGGGTGATAAAATTGAGCCCACTTATCCCAGGTCACACCCCCAGGGGACCGATCAGAACCAGACTCCGGGCAGATGCTAGAATTTGTGTTCTCACTGCAACACCTGTCACTTCGTGACACAGAAACGAGGGCACAAAGTCTTATCAGAACTTGCTTTCGGCAAGGCAGTGGAAGTCCTCTACACAACAACAACCTTGTGATGGAGAGGATTTTAACAGCACTTCACTCCTGAGTGCACGGACCCTGCACAGAGACAGGCAGGGGGTGTGAGGAGGAGGTTGGGTACTTCACCCCACCAGAACCGACAAGCTCCTGGGGACAAAGCCAGAAGTGTGCCCAGCTCAGCGGCTGGCATAGGGACCCCCACCGAAGGCTCAGAGGACGCGGATCTGCACATCAGTTGGCACATTCTACAGAGGTCACGTGATCTCCAAGCTGTCTCACCAAAAGGGTGATATGTTTACTGACCCCTGTCCTGGCCAAACAGCTGCCCAAGATTCTAAGTAAAACAAGTGAGAGGCGTCACCTTCGACCCCTCAGTCTCTGTAGGAAAAACATAAGGGAGATAAGCAAATCTTACTAGGTGGGTAGACAAACAGAGGTGGGGAGGGGTTCCTTCAAATTTTATGCTGGATTGACAGGAAAACAGTGATTTGTTTTTCTGAGTTCCACTAGATATCACCTAGCACCTAAAACAATGAACAAAGGAAACACCGTTCACGGCCAGGCGCGGTGTCTCACGACTAATCCCAGCCCCGGGGAGGCAGAGGCAGGAGGATCACTGCCAGTTCAAGGCTGGGATGGGCCACACAGTGAGCTCAGAGCCAGCCTGAATACACTGTGAGAAGACCCTGTCTAAAAAAGCAAAACACCCCACCGAAAAAAGAAATATTGTTCATGATATTGAAAGATCCATCTGAAAAGCAGATGATCTTATTGTGAGACTAATGGGTAATCTGCTGCTATACAGTCGAAAGGGCTTAATCATTGGTATAGCTAACAACAGGAAATTTTAAAAAAAAGTATAATGTGTCCATAAGCAATGGAGTAATATACAAGCATATAAAATATTGAGGAGTATCTCAATATTTTGCCAAAGATCAGCATCCTGGCTCTGCGTTTAGATGTGAAAAGGGTGAGGAAGTATTTATGATCTGCCAACACTCACCTATCAAAGGAGGGGGGAGATTCCAGCTTGAATAACGGCTAAGTGGCTTCTACAGCTGGACATTACAGAATCTGGATAAAATGTATTTTAAAAACTATCTGGACTGGGGATTTAGCTCAGTAGTTCTGGTGCCCGCCTTGCAAATGCAAGGGCCTGAGTCTGATCCTCGGTAATCACAAGCAACAATGCAGGTGCAGAGACTCAGGCTCACCAGCAATCAGAACCACATACTACACGGCCAGGTGTGCTGGCTCACGCCTGTATTCCCAGCACTTGGGAGGCAGAGGCAGGAGGACTGCTGTAAGTTCAGGGCTGAGCTCAGGGCTATCTTGAACTACAAATAAAAGTGAGACTCTGTCTCAAACAAAACAAAAGAAAACTATTTGAAGATATTTGGGAATGACGAAAAGTAGATGAAAATAGGTTTTATTTTTGAAAGGAAGGAACTGTATAGTGAAGTTCATATGTGTATGCGTTTCCCGAGAGTAGTTACAAGATGAACAGATCGGTGTTTGAGCTGCCACAGAATAAAATGCACAGACGGCCGAAGGGCAAAGCTGTGGGAGCGAGCCTCACACAGGACGGCTACTAGATGCCCTACAAACATTCGCTCTAATTGTCGTCAAGTAACTTGTGTGCAGCGGAAACTCCCAGGAATTCACTCAGAAGCAACAGAAGTCGGGTTGAAAGTCATGAGCGGAAGTCCCAGCTCCTGACCACTGCATTTCATAATCTGAGTCTCATCAAGTTAGAGGGGCCTGTACACTGCAGGATTTTAAACATTACCCAATAATGGCCCCATCTCAGGGCAAAACTGAATCAGATTTCCCCTAATGAAGTGAGAGACCAGGACTACACTAATTCAAAGTGACTGCCAATAAATCAACAGCCGGGTGTTACAAAAGTTAACACTCTTCAGAGGAATATAACAGCTCAACGTCTCTACAGTGTGCTATCTGTATGTTCAGTACTTCACAAAATTTTCTAGACATAATAGAAAATGTGACTTATAATCAAGGCCAAGGCATTCAAGAGAAACAGATCTTGAAATCATTTAGATGTTAGTAATGGCAGAGAATGATAAAATAGCTTTTCTACATAAACTCATGCACGTATAGGAAATGACGGTTATAATGAGTGATGTCAGAAACTATCAACTTGGAAACTGTTCAAGAAAATCAGCAACTGAAATGCACAATATCAGAAATGGGATATTAAACTAGACTAACTTCATAGCATATTGGAGATGAGAGAAGGGTTAGTAAACTTCACATCCGTAAAAAAATTAAAAACAAGCAAATTACAACATCCAGTGGTCTGATGTACATGTTAATTTACCAAGGAGAGTACAGAAAAAATGGGAGGGGTTTAAAAGCCAGACCGTGTCCATATAATAGCAACAACATCATCATCACCATCACCAACAAACTTAAGGATTTAAGAGGTCCAGTGAAGCCTAAGCATGGTACAACACAATGAAAATGACACTCAGCCACACCATGGTGAAACTAAAGTTATAGAGGAAACCCTGAAAGCAGCTGGAAATTGTGGTGAGAGGCAGAACTGATTAATTAAAGGTTAACAGCCTTAATTCAAAATGTGGGATTTGGTGTCTGTAGGATCCTACAGACAGAATTCCACACCATGAAACTTTGTTTCATCAACAAATTTAAAATTCAAATGACCTTTCTTAACTATATGAAACATAAATGAGTTTTATGTTTAGACTCACTCTCCATCAACCAAATTATCTCATCAATATACAGTAAGTATCCCTAAATCTCAAAAGAATCCAAATTTCAAAGCACTTGTGGACTGAAGCGTGTTGGATAAGGGATAGTCACCCCTTATCATGTACAAGGAAAAAAGTTCTTTAAAAAAAACCTGGAGAAAAGGGACCGTGCTCAAACATACACAAGACAGATTTGCATGGGAAGTAACGGGCTGAAAGAGAGTTGAGAGATACATCCACCTCCCCGTGTTTAGAATGTTGTTTGAGCTCTGATGCAAACTGCAAAAACCATTTACTACCAGCTAGATAAATATGAACTGCTGCTTTTCAGGTGATGTGCTGCTACTGTATTACTTTATAGAGATCTCACCTTTTTAGACCTCCACTAATACATTTACAGATCAAATGATATACCTAGGATTTGCTTTAATATCACCTGGGACAGTGAAGGACAGAACAGGGGAAGCACAGAAGAAACAAGTTAGACCGCGAGGTGATTACTAAAAGCAGGGCGGGGCGGCACCTGGCGTTTCATTACACAATTCTCTCTACCTTGGGGTAGGTTTGACATTTTCCATTATAGAGAGTTTCTCTGTTAAGTCCTTAATCAACCTTGCACAGGTAGAGGTCGGAATGATAAGCACCAAATTTGTCATTTGGACCCAAATGCATGTAAGTGAATTCAGCATACTGACTGGGCCAGTGGAGTTAGGGAGTTAATGATAATGGCTCAGATTTAATAATCTTATAAGAGAAATGATCTGCAGTCTTCTGGGGACAAGGCAAGTTCCCTTTTTTTCATAGCTAATATGGATCTCAATTCTGCTGCCTATAAAAACGAATTTATCTTTTGTCCGCGTTTCACTTTTCATTTTTCACAGAATATGATTATTGGAAGTAGCTACGCAGGACAGTTTCATTTTGAACTTTCATATATTTTCTTCTAAATGCCATTTTCAGAATGTCTCTCTTTACTTAAAAGCTTATTAAGGTTTAAAAATACTTAAGGATGATGAAGACCATGTATTGGAAAAAAAAATCCCATTTCCTGAATCCATTTCCTGCCTTATAAATTTCACAAGGAACGCCGGCGTTGGTCAGTAATCTGGTTACCTGCAGGCTTTCTTTGAATCCTGGCTTCAGGGCGCAGTGTGTGGGTGTGCACTCAGGGTTAGCCTTAGGAAGTCTGGGAGGACTATGAGAGGAAGAACTTTCATGCCAAGGGTAAAAGAGGAACTGATGTAATGTCCTGGAGAGATTTCACTCTCTGTTCCTGCCCAGATCTTCGGGAACAATGAAGGAGGGAGACAGTGCTCTAGATAATTCAACTCAGATTTTACTTCTGACTCAGGCTCCAGGCAGGAACAGGACTTGATGTATTTATTTCTCTGCAGACACCATTCAAAGAGGAAGTACTTGATGAAGCTGATAACATTAATGGCAGAGAACTGGATCTGAGGGTATTTAATTCCAGGCTCCTGGTGGTCTGGGCACAGCCACTGTCAAGGCTGAAAGGCTTGTGATGACACCTTCCAGGCTTCGCTTCGGTCTGCAGAGCGGGTGCTGCTGTGCCCACCCTGCTGCCTGCTGCCCCTGTTATTGCAAGTTGGCAGCAGGGCATGGAAACTTGCGAGACCAGAGCCGGCAGGCAGAAAAGCTCCGGACACAGGAGATGCACTGCGTGGACAGTGGGTGCATCCACTCCCCCAGATGTAGGAGTCTTCTGTCTCAAACGTGAAGGTTTTTTTTGGTCTAGCCTTGATGTCTGGGTTTGTTCTTGGTGAGCTGCCCAGCCGGGAGACTGGGAAATTGTCCACACTGCCCTCTTTGCTGAAGGTCTTGATATGGGAGGGAAATACACAAGGAAGAGGGAGGGGAAGCCACATGTAGTCAGTCAGCATGGGCACAGATGGACTGAGGAGGAAGGCCCAAGGACTGCTGGGAATTGTCTCTCTGACTCGAAGTGTTTTCTGATCCCAAACTTTCTCTCTGTGAACCTGTTTTAGGTGCAAACAATGCTCCTACCACCAAAGAGCTCAAAACAAATCAGGGCTTTAAATGTGCTCATTAAGTAGAAAAGGTCCGACTTCTTATTTCCTTTCCTTTTATTCATTAGAAAACTTTCTCTACTTGAGATTCATCACAACTTGTCCCAATTTAATCATGTTGTAAATAACAGCTAGTAAACCTAAAACAAAACAAAACAGAAATCTGCCTTTTATGAAAGACACATGTTTGCCTGAGCAATACCCGGGCAGGAGCAAAGGCTAGTGTCACATTTCTAAGTCAGGATCCCACCTTCACTTCTGTGCTTTCCCCAGGCCGTCGATGACACCCATCGGTTTCAGCCCACTGTGTTACACACAGTTCCAAAAGGGACGACACCCCAGCACAGTCTCGTCAGGAATCAGTGGGAACTCTGATAGGAAGAGCTGCGCAAAAGCTGAAGGCTCGAGGCTGTAGCTCCGGGCTCTGGAAATGGGAATGCATTTCCCACGCACACTCGAGCTCACCCTCTACGGTTCGGACTGCGCCCCCTCCTCCCAAACTAACCCCTAGCACCTCAGAATGTGGTGTTATATGGAGAGAGGCCCGTGAGGTGTAATTAGTTAAAATGGGGTGATTTTCACATCCTGTATGACTGGTGCCCACATGGAAAAGGACTTTGGCCAGACAGAAACATACAGGGAGAGTACTCTGTGAGGAGGAAAGCAGAGCTTCCCAGGAATGCCACGGACTGCTCGGAGTCCCCAGGGCAGGGTCTGGAACAGATGTCCCTCCACAGTCTCAGAAGGACCCGAACTGGCCCTATCTCCACCTTGGCCTTCTGGCTTCCAGGGTACCACGTCAGTAAATTCCTGTTGCTGCAATGGCCACCCCGTATGTGGTACATTTTTATAGCAGCCCTAGTAAGGCTGTTGCTCTTCCAGCCAATCCTGCTTCCCTCTCATCAACATTCGACTTCTGCATTTGTGGGGACATCCTACGGACAGACGTGACATTGCTCAGACATTAAAGTCCATTCACCTCAACAAACTGCTATGTCAGTGAGAAGGGCCCTGGGAAGGAAGGGCCCTTTAGTTTGGAGTATAGGATTCACATACATTTGAGGTCATCACTGAATTCTAGGACTGGGAATTTAGTTCAGTGGTTCCAGTGTTTGCCTAGAAAGTACAAGGTCCTGAGTTTGATCCTGGAAACCACATACCACAATGCTGGGCATAGTGGCTCAGGCCTGAAATCCCAGCACTCGGGAGGCAGAGGCAGGAGGATTGCTGTGAGTTTGAGGCTTGACTGGGCTACGTAGTGAGTTCAGAGCCAGCCTAAACTACAAAGCAAGACCTGGTCTCAAAGAACTAAAAAAACCCCCAAAAACCCAAACCAAAAAAACCTAAACCCTATGGAAGCTCCCAGAATTTTATAAGCAACAAAATAGATGACTTGTAGGCTTAACCTTCTTGATAGGGGAGGTCTGCTCCTTCTCCCCCGGTTAGCCCAGAGTGCACTGGAATCTGCAGAGCCAGGAGGAGCTGGCTTCCAGCTCCTGGCTGGAAACTGCCAGGCAGGACAGGAGTCTCCCCCGGTCTCCATGAAGCATCTAAAAGCAGTGGGGTAAGAAATCAAGGGAGGGACTTCCAAATGAACCAATCAGAGAGGTGAAGTAATCCTGTCAATTTAGGGACCGGGCTCAGGGTGGCCCAAAGATTAGGCTGAACAGTCTTAGGGACAGGAAAACTGTAAGAGAGAGTCCTTCTCTGCAGAAAAAAAATCAAACTGGTCACAGCCTTCTTATCTCAAAGGCACTGAGGGCATCTTCCTGGGGGAAAAAGGAAGCTCCTTGGAGACTTCCCGCCTCTCCTGGGAGACTTATTCCCATATATAAAGATCTCTTATTTGTAAACTTCTGGAATAAGACAGCCAGGTGGTCTTGAGCTAAGGGAGGAAGCAAGCCGCAGGAGGCAGGGAGAGTGAACGGGTCTCCCCTGAAGACAGAGCCTGCAGGAGAGGCCCAGAGGCCCCTGCGCAACTCAGTGCCCCCGTTTTGCCATGGCTATCAACTGCACGTGGGGACAGAGGTCAGAAGGTAAATGTCATGCTGCCCCAGGCCCTGAAACA
The DNA here is from genome assembly GCA_004026965.1 of Petromus typicus. Classification (NCBI taxonomy): domain Eukaryota; kingdom Metazoa; phylum Chordata; class Mammalia; order Rodentia; family Petromuridae; genus Petromus; species Petromus typicus. Next base: position 2,065 of record PVIR01025024.1, on the reverse strand, counting down.
GGTGGAGGTTCACCAGGAGGAGTTAGCCTCCGTTTCCTTTTCTATAAGGGGGGAACAGGAAGTCAGGCTTTGGGTCTGCTCTTGTGATAGGACCTCTCCTTCTCAGAGGCCAGATTCAAGAGTGAGGATGGAGAAGGGGCAAAGGGTTCGGCTTGGCCTTAAACAGAAAAGTTCCAAACATGTCCAGAGGAACCATCACACGTCAGGTGCCTCAGGTAAGGCGAGCAGCGCTGACTTTGAAACAGACTGTGTTCTGAAAGAGATTGAGACCGGCATTTGAAATGTGTTGCCCTACAGAAACCATGCCACCGGGGATGCCCAGCTGATCCTTGGAGGTACCCAAGGGCGGGTTACAAGCTTGTCCTCGGCCTGAGATACACAGATCTGGTGCATGCGGCTGTAGTGACAACAATCGGTAAGCAAACTGGAATTGGAATTTTAAAAAATCCACAAAACCCAAACACTGCCCAACACGTGAATATACTTAAAACTATTAAATGATACACTTGAAATAGGGGAGATGCTAAGTGTTGTTTTATGTGCATTTTGTCATCACAATTATAAATTTATCAAAAAAGGGAGGAGAGCACTTCAACCAAGTAATGGTAAGAAATCCTGAATCATGACAATAGATGACATTTATTGGCTCTGCTGTCCAACAGGTGCAGTATCAAGGACCTCTGTCATATTAAAGTCTTTCTTTCTTATATTAATTCTATGAGATAGATAACACTATTTCCCTTCTTTGCAAATGGAGGCAGAGAAAGTTACTTGCCTAAAGACACACAGCTGGTAAACCGAGGAGCTGGGACTGGAACCCAGGAAGCTGGACTCGGAGTACACATGTGTATATTATGCTCTTGGTGCCACTGCATACGACATGGCTAAATGTGTAAGGTGTCCAACCCAAGCCTGGAGCCTTCCGGAGTCTTCGTTTTTCAGCACTATTCTAGGAAGACTAGAAAACTGGGGTGATTTTGACAACATCAGCCAGTCTCAGGACAGGGTCTGAGCAGACGGAAACTTCCACTAGCTGGTACCTTGCGGAAGCGCCGCTGAGGAGGGGTGGTGTCCCAGGAGTGACCTGCACCCCGGCGCGGTCCCCACGCAGGATGTCAGCCTGCGCGTCCGTCCACTCCGACTCGCGTCCACTCTGACTCGGCTGCTGCCTGTCTCAGGCTGGGAGTGTCCACTGTGCACGCTGAGTGGGCCAGCTACCTTTGTATTCATTCTCTTCCATTTAGCCTGGGTTTAAAAATGCCAAATGAAAGGCATACGCTGGGGTCTCAACGGTTCTCTTGTGTTTCCACATGGCAGTGACGTATGCACGAGTGTGGGGACCTGGCACACTGTCACCAGTCATGTGGCCTTGGCATTTCACAGTGGTGCAACTGTGATGCATCTTTCAATCACCATCCCTGTTTTGAGGGTGTTTGCCCAATAAATCCTTATAAAAATGTGATTTTGGTTAGTCCATTCCTGCTGCGGCCGGTATAAACACAGTGTGAGAGTCCATCCAACCTGCACTGAATCTAAACTTTGCTACTTTATCTGGGGACATATGACTTTATTGCTCCTGGTTTCCATTTCCTCATCTATAAAATGACACTAATAATATTACCTTTTTATAGGGCGGCTGTGACATTGAATGACTTCAATGTTTAAGAGCTTCGGAGGAGTTGGCATACAACAGGCACCTAATAAATGTAAGCTATTATTTTGTGGTTATGAAACAGATTCATATACCTCGTCTTTAATTATCTCATTAAGATTTCCTTCCTCCAAAGCAATGTCTGGGCCCTTGGGTTTGGCGGGGGTGAATGGAGTGAGGTTTCTTTCAAGAAAGCAATCACAGAAATGAAACTTATCTGGGCCCTTGTAGAGAATGTTCTTCTCCTTTCCCCCACAAGGAAAGGACTGCTCTCTAATCTCTGGGCTGCCCCCCACCCCGGGCTAGCTTTGGGGAAAACTGAGGTGCACAGGAAACGTAGATCTTGTTCTTTCTCCCTACCAATGTGTCTGTTCAGTTCTCCAGTGTGCCTGGTCCCACCTGGAGACTTCAGCC
>PVIR01025023.1:0-25275 GCA_004026965.1 Petromus typicus | reverse complement strand
AAGGGGACAATGTTGAGATTGTAACAAAAAAGTAAGGAAACAAATTTTATATATATGGGGGGGGTGGTAGGGTGGGTGGGGCTATGGGAAAAAATGAGAATTAAGTTGTGTCTTATACTGGTACAAATCCCCATTATGGAGTGCAATCATGATGTGTATATTTAATGTACCAATAAAGATAATTTAAAAAAAAAAGAAAGATACCAAGAATTTCCAGAAGTTCAAAAAAAAAAAAAATAGCAGATTCAACATGTTTATGGATAACTAAAAGAAGACTTTCAGAGTCGACTGCCTTGGGGTAATGGGCACAGATGCGGACTGTCACTCATGCAAGTCATGAGTGCCCCTACCTCCTCTTCTACACAAATCAATGGGGGAAATATTATCTCCTTCCTTGGGTATTAAACAGGACAATGCAAATCCAAGGTGGGGGAGTCGTAAGCCTGTTTCAACATGTGCTCAATCTATATCATTAGTTCTTTCTCTTCTCTTTAGATCAAGTGTCTAAACCTGAAAAGTGACAGTGAAATATTAAAAATAACCAACTACCTGTAATTAATAAAGCTGCCATGCTACAAGAGTAGGAAAATAGACTACATTCTTTAATTCGCCCATCGGAAGCCCTCACAGTATTGAAGACAATTTTCCTATTCTTTGTTCCTCAATAACAGGAAAATATCTTCCACTCTTCTGTGTCCTTTGCATACCACAAACCACGAAGTCACCCTTCAATTTGTCCACCAACCCCCTCTCGAGTCGTGCCTTCCTTTAAACACAGCGGTGGCTCCACGGAGCTCTCGGCAGGCTTCTGCCCCACCCTCTGCTCTCCAGAACCTGAGTATGGTGGAGCACAGGGCAAGGACACTTGTGCCTAGTACGACAAACATAAGGACGCCTGACACTTCTCAAAGTTACTGGACTCCGAAGGCCTGATAGGGTGTGTGGCATTCCTGAGAGAGACTATGATCAACAGTGCTCTCCACGTCTGCCTGTGACCACAGTCCTTTGCTTTGCCCTGTGCTTACTCACATTGTTTAGCGAGCTGATAGCATCAAGTGTCAAATCAGACCAACACTTACACCAAATTCTTCCCTTCCAGAGAACAGCCCTTATCTTTGCCAAAGATCAGCTCCTATCTTTGATTCACTCCTGCCCTGGCCCCTTAACAAGGGGAGGCTGAGGGGAATCTTCAGTTGTGCGGTTCTTTCGTCCAACTGAACTGTTCCAAGCAAGCTCCACTACCTCCAGGCTGGAAAACTAACTCATTCTTCCAGTCAGTGTGTAGAGGGCCCAGTGCTAAGTGCTTCAAAAATAAGCTACTCTTGCTTATTGGAAGAAAAAACAGAAACAGTGTAATGTGCTCTAAAACAAAGGTAGGTACGCAGAAGGCTCTTAGAGCTTCCCAGAAGGTAGACGAGGAGGACGCTGAGTTAGCCTGGGCAGGATTCTAAGAGCTGAGGGATTCATAGATCTCTGTAGTGGCCACTGGGGAATGGAAGAGCTGATCTACAGCATCTCCGGGGTTCAGGCTATCGCAGTGTTTCAATGCAGCAGATTTCAATCCATTGCCCCTGAGCCGCTTCAGCTCTGCACTTGCTGTCCTGCTCTCCATACAGCCACCCTCACTTTAGCTTCAGAAACATACATACATACATACATACATAAAACATACAGCTCCTCCATTCTCTCTCCAGCCTTCAGCCGGGCAATGCTTCCTCCCCAGAGAGTTGCTTTGACTACAGTGGACAGAACACTACATGGGCTTAGTTGGAACAAATAAGGAGGTAGAAAGGAGCCTGACTGCTAAAAGGAGCTGGTAGATGCTTTGGTACAATCTGGTGAAATCCAAGGATCCTCTTCCCAAAATAAGTTTCAAAAGCACAAAAACACATTACTTGTGCAATTCCTGGGAACTGAGACTTCTAGACATGCACACAGATACCGAGAGGGTCAGCTGCACACTCGAGGACTGCTGAGCTTTTGTCACATGCTAACCTGAGGAAGGCCCCTGCCTCCACCAACTCTCATCACCACTGAACATCAGACCGTTCCCCTGGGCTCATCCTTGTTGTATATACGACTTCTGCAGGGAGTTCTCCTCCCCATGTGAGCTGTTCAGGAAACTGCTATTTTTTAGTTCAAACATCACCTCTTGAAAACAATTAAAACATTTTGTGCCTTTTACACCAACAGACCCCTCCCCACACAATGGAATAATCATTTCCTCCTTCTGGCCAACCACATTTTGCAGAAATTACATAATCTGTATTATATCATACAATTAACCTGCTTTCTTTTCTTCAGTTATACTATAAGCAATCGGAAGGGCATAGCCTGTAACTAAACCATCTCTTATTTCCAGCTTGTAGGAAAGTTCCTGTTCTGGAGAAAAATACTCCACTGGGGGAACAGACTGAAATCAGAGAACGCTCGACTTGATGGGATAAGTGATTTTAAGATCAATCTAAGTGGAATTGCAGTGAACTAGACAACATGGGAGTGGAGAGTACAAAGGACAAGAAGAAATGTGAGCAGGAAACTGCAGTGAATACACCACGTCAGGATTTATGGTGCGGCAGGAAGATGCAGAGGGGTGAGAGGGAAGGGAGCCAGTTTATCCCACAGAGCTGGAAATCGCAGGAAACTTTTCCCTTTTTCCTTAGAAAAGTAACAGATCATTATTGTAGAAAGTGGAGAAAAACAAATTTATAACATTGCTCTACAGAGACAACCACTATGACTAGTTCATTATGTGACATCTACATGAGGTTTCATTTCCACTTTGTTAAAATTTATTAACCATTGATCATGCACACTGTTCTGAATATGCCATATGCATTATTTCAATTAAGGCTCACAATTATATTCAATAATTTGCAAAATTGAAATCCATTTTAAAGAAGAGAGTGGGGCACTGGTGTATGGAGGCGAAAGCCAAGGGAGCACAAGTTAAAGACCAAGCTGGACAACTTAGGAATGCCTCATCTTGTTTTTTATATATATATATATATATATACATTTTTTTTTTTTTTAAAGCTAGACATTGTAGACATTTTACAGGCAGTGAGGGCAGCCCTGGAAACAAAGAACTTGGAGGTTAGTGATGCCCGGAGGAGGAGAAAACTAGTCCCCCACATAGGATAAACAGCAGGGATTGATATCCTGAGTAAGGTGCCAGTCTCCTTTGATATTCCAAAATAGGTGTCAGCCACCCTCGCTCTGCTCCATGCAGGGCCAGGACTTTAACCCACCTCCTCTAGAAAAGATTCTAGATCAAAAATTCCTGTACAGCTGTTACGTGACTTCTCATTAGATTCCCATTTAATCAATATTACCTGAGCAATTATACTTGTTATGATCTTACAGGTTGATCATGGATTTGTCCATTTTTGTGATTTCTCATTGTACCAATGTTACCTAAGTTACTGTATTTGCAATGTTACTGGTTGACTGTAATTTTGTCTCACCTTAAACCCACCTCACCTTGTGGCTTTGTTCCATAAAGGCCCACTGGGAAGTAAGGTGGGTGGATCTCCCATTTTTGGGTCCCCCTTTTGTCTCGCTTAGGTAAAAGCTTTCTTAGTAAAGTTTTTTTCCTACTCTTAACCTCGATCATCATTCCTAAGATTCCTTCTTCAGTTTTAGAGAACACAGACTCGCGTTTCAGGTGTCTCTCTCAGGTCGGGGGCGAGGCTTGTTCCCCTGTATCAGTCTCACAATTTAATGGATAGATGGACAGACAGAAAGTTGGACAGACAGACAGATATGACAGGGGAGGGCATGTAGCTCAGGGTGACGACCTTGGGTTTAGTCCCAGTTCCTCAGACCCGGGGGAGGATGTTGTAGGGAGTTTGGGAAGGACTGTCTAAAACCAGACAGCCAGTATGGAGCAAAGCCGAGACTCAACAACAGTTAGATGCAAGGTATTTTTTAATTTAAAAACTTCATCACTTTCTTATTCTTACTTAATTTATAAGGAAACCCATTTTTTTTTCAGTTTTCTTAGAAAGATCCCTTTGGAATCTTGATTAGCATTATAATAAGGAAAAAATGAACACTTTCCTGTACTGTTTTCCCACATGGAAAATCCCTGGCGTTTATTTCAGCCTTCTCATAGTCTTGGCAAAATTTGTCTTTTTCCTCATTGAAGGCTTGCACATTAAGAAGACGGTACATTCAGTTACATGTTTTGGAAAAATAAATTGGCAACAGCAAGAAGGTAGCTGGGCTTGTGACGACAAGACTGGAGGGTGAAATATAAATCAGGCTGCGGCCGATAGGCCAGGGGAGGCACAAAAGCCTAGAACCGCGCCAGTGACACCGTGAGGGGACGGACTTGGGAAACACACAGGCTGGAATTGAAAGGATGGGCTGCACGGCTGTCGTGGAGCAGCAGCAGCAGCAGCAAGGTGCCACAAGGACAGAAATGAGGCGGAGAGGGAGGCTGGCACATGGTGCCATTCAGAGAAGGAAAGAAATCGGGGAGGGATGATTTTCCATGTTGGTGGGAAGAGGAGGATGAATTAGACCGTTAACTTTAAATCACTGGACACATTCCACGCACCCGCTCTAGGCTGGGTGTGCTGCGAGTCCTGGGCAACAGTGACAAGTCCGTGGTCACGGGACAGGCGGACGGGGGTGACAATGTGTGTGCCAGAAGGAAGGGCAGAGGGCAGGGGGATGGCTCTGAACTCCCCAAAACAGATGAAAGCTCATGAACTCAAGTGGGAACGAGTCTGCCCTTGGCAAACATGCACAGCAGAAGAAAAGGAGCGGACAGAGGTTGGTGCTTACTTTAAAACAGGGCTTGCAGTAGAGGCAAAGAACCAGAGACAACTGGATTTCAGGGGCCAAGAGAAAAGCTGGAGGAGTAACAACCCATCCTGAGCCCTGAGTGTCCTTGGAGTTTGCAGAATGAATGATTTCTTGTCTTTAATTCAGAGGTCACTCGGTCGATTTTAGACATTAAACAAAATCACATAAAAAGTTCATGACGAGGGTAAGAATTCACATCTCCCGGCTGCCTCACAGAGCTTTATCCACCAGCCATATGGAATGGATGATTAATATTCAGTAGGAAGTGAATTTATAATCGTGTGCCTGCCATTCAAATGTGAAATGTTTTCTGCTCGGTACACCCCATAATACATTAATATATCTCTAGCTTAAAATATATTTGTGAATAATCTTATATATTTTATAAGCTTTCTGGCAAGAATGCTAATAGAACAATCTATTTTCACTGCTACATGAAACAAAAAAGAGGAATAAATGGTTCAGTTAATCAAGGAATTTAATATACTTTATAATAAGCATCAAACAGTCATTACTTTGGGCTTATAAAGGGTGGCTAAGGTCAAATGATAATTATAATACCAAGAATTATGCCCATATTTATTCTGTCAGTTACTTACATTTACATAAGAAGTTTGCTCTATGCATGATTTTTTTTTCTACCACATTAGAATGCTAGAAATCAAATTTGTTTTTCCTGATTTATATATGGCAGTAATAAGATTCTGAAGTGATTAACAGTACTACCAACCGAATAAATGGAAAATGCCAGCCTTTTCAAGGTACCAATACAGCGACAGACAGATATGAAAATAAATTACCCAAAATGCCTTAGGTAAATGTTTGCTAGGAAGCCAGGAAAGACCAGAATCTGCAATGATTATTGTGGCAGTGTTTGATGAGCAGAGACAACACAATGCTGGTGATTTCTTCATTTTTTGTCATCTCTGTCCACAGAAGTATGCCTGTGTAAGTGGACACACAAGTGCACACGTAATTATATGACAATCTGGCTCTAAGAAGAGATGTAATGACTTCAAGATTACAGGGGAGGAGGGCAACATGGCCACCAAGAAGATGCAAGGGGTAGTTGAAAGACTCATACCTTTTCCCCTTAACCATCACTACCTTAAAATATAGGTTGTGGGAACTGTTTTACTATTACAGTCTCTACTGGTGGTCATTCCTAACTCAGGGTGAGTAAAAAGGCTGTTTTCTTACATGAAAGAGAAATTACTTTTGGACCTTTCTTTTTAAATTCTTAAACCGGGTGTGGTGGCTCACGCCCATAATCCCAACACTCGGGAGGCAGAGGTAGGAGGATTTCTGTGAGGTTGAGGCTGACATGGTAAGTTCAGGGCCAGCCTGAATTACAAAGCAAGGACCAGCCTCAAAACAAACACAAAAACAAGAAAAAAAAAAAAAAGAAAAAAACGAAAACATTCTTAAGAAACCTATGATTCCATGATAACTTTTTATGAATAATGGCCAACAAAGAAGGTCCCCTACAATCTTCCTGTTTTTACTGAAGGATAAAATCCCAAAGCAAGAGGCTGCTATCATGAAAGCTAACCTTATTAAGGGCTGCTAAAAGATTAAAGACTCAAGACGAGAACAGCCAAAAATGAGGAAGACAATTCATAAATGACTTAAAACAAATTGCTATAAGATTTGCTATAAGATTTAAAGCCCCCTAGTAAACACAAGTAAAGCTTTATTGAGTTTGATAATCTTAACATACAAATATTATGGTAACTTTATATTTAGCATTTACAATGTAAGATACACCTACTTAGTATATCGTAAGTTTTTCTTTTGTTTTATTTTGTTTTTTCTGAGACAGGGTCTTGCTTTGTAGTTCAGGCTGGCCCTGAACTCACATCACAGCAATCCTCCTGCCTCTGCCTCCCGAGTGCTGGGATTACAGGCGCGAGCCATAACACCTGGCACTGTGGTATGTGGTACTGGTTGCTGTGGGGCGTGAGTCTCCACACCCAGTGTGGTATGTGGTTACTGGGGATCGAACCTGGGCCCTTGTGCTTGCAAGACAGGCTCCAGAACCACTGAGCTAAATCCCTGGCCCCTATCATAAGTTGTTTTTTTCTTTTTTTTAAACTACCTTATTCTCAATTTTAAAATATTGGAGTTAAAATCTTAAATCAAATCTTGAACAGTTATTTTAAAAGATGACTATTTTATGGCTTGGTATTCAGATAATTTTTTTTTTTTGTACCAGATATCAAACTCAGTACTTGTACTTGCAAAGTAGGCATGATACCACTTGAGTTAGATCCTCAGCCACAAATAAAAATGTTTAATGAAAACAGAATCAAGAAAATCTGCTTTTGGCCAGGGATGTTGCTCAGTGGTGTTGTGCCTGCCTGGCAAGTGCAAGGTCCTGAGTTTAATCCCTGGTACCTCAAAAAAGAAGAAAAAAAAGAAAATTTGACTCTCTGCATTCATAGATATTGAGTTAATTTGCTAGTAAGAGAACCTGGCCATCAATCACATTTCTTCCTTATGTTCAACTGGTAATGAAGTCTAATTTTTTGTATCTGTAACTTGGAGAAAATTTCACAATCCATTTAATCATAATTCCATCTAGTAGTTAAGTTATTTTATATTCTATCAAAGTGTGATAAACCTCTAATTAGTCAAATTTTAAAAACAAACAAAATTACCAAACCAGAACTAGACTAGTTTCCAAATAACATTCTTAAAATATTAGAGTAAAAAGTTGGTTCTTTAAATTCTAAGAAGTGCTCGTTAGCAACTAAAAAGCTCTCGGCAAACCCTTATGAGCAGTCTTCTGAAAAAAAAAAACCCGTGTTAATGGTTAAGGGCTCAGACTCTGGAGCCAGCAGGCCTGGGTTCAAGTCTCACTTAGCTTCTTGCTCATTACAGTACATAGTCTTCACAAGTTACCTTGTAAAACAACACTCCTTTAACCCAGGTTCTTTTTTTTTTTTTTTAGGTTTTTTGAGACAGGGTCTCGTTTTGTGGTTCAGGCTGGCCCTGAGCTCAGCCTCCAACTCACATCACAGCAATCCTCCTGCCTCTGCCTCCCGGGTGCTGTAACCCAGGTTCTTAATGATATATGCATCTTCTAACTTGCTAGCACAGGCAGGTACAGGGACAGTACCTAAAGCTTTTAGACCTTATGCTTCTTCCCTTGACCTTCCATCTCACACTTCATTGTGAAAGAATGCTTGTGGATTATTTAAAACAATGAATAATTTTATAAGTTTAAGATTTCTGAATTCTATTTTCTTTTCTCTGCAAGTGCATCAGTGGCAGAGCCCCCGGAGGAGATGGGAAAAGCAAGCTCTGGCCTCCTGACTTCAGAGAAAGAGCCTGGTGGGAACCCACGGGAGGACAGGAATCGTTCAAGCTATGCTTCTTCGAGATGTGCCCTTCTAAAAGATGGACACGTTATCTCAGACTATTTACCACAGGGAAATCTTCTACTTCTGTGTGCTTAACAATCCAAGTCCAAAGTAAATTCAAAATCAATTTTGTTTTTAAATTCTAAGGACTCAGTCTCTCTGCTGCGTGCCTAGATTTAAGTTAGTGGCGTCGGTCCGTGGGACGTTCCAGACCTTTAGGAAGAGAGGAGATCATAAAGCTAGTTGTTCAAAGTCCACAGCATATCTGTGTCTGAGGAAAAGATACCTACTAGCATTTTTTCTTTCTCTGGTTATTGCTGTTTGCTTCCGAGGACAAAGTAGTACTTATGCAATTTAACAGAAGTAATATAAATAGCTTGAATTATTGAATGTTCTTTGTCCTCGAAAGGGTCTCATTATCAATGAAGCAAAGATATTTTATACAGAATAAGGAAGGGTGGCCTGTTTGAAAAAAAAAAAAAAATTGGGGGCCGGGGATTTAGCTCAGTGGTTCTGGCACCTGTCCTGCAAGCGCAAGGACCCGGGTTCGATCCCCGGTAACCACATACCTATACTGAGTGTGGAGACTCACGCCTAGCAGCAATCAGTACCACATACCACAGTGCCGGGCGTGGTGGCTCACGCCTGTAATCCCAGCACTCAGGAGGCAGAGGTAGGAGGATTGCTGTGATGTGAGTTTGAGGCTGAGCTCAAACCAGCCTGAACTACAAAGTGAGACCCTGTTTCAAAAAAACCCAAAACAAAACAATAAATAAATAAATAAATAAAATAAAATAAAATTTAAGGGCTGGGATTTAGCTCAGTGGTGCCATACCTGCCTTAAAAGCTCAACACCCTGAGTTTGATCCCCAGTCTCAAAAAAATATAAATAAATAAAGCTTAACAGAACAGTGTCATGTCACTTTCTTTGAAACATGAAAAATTCAATGGCGGTTTTTCTCTCTAAGAAAGTCTCAAATGTCGAGACTCAAATGAATCTTGAACCATGAGAATCGCCTGTTATGTGAAAGTTTCTACGTATCCTCAAAACTCTTTTAGGAAAAGATATGCAGATCACAAACATCCAGAAAATGGCCCCTCAGAGCCAACATTTACACCTATATCCACTTAAGAGTGCTGATGAGCAAGCCATTAGCCACAAAAGGAAATTAATGAAATAAAATAATGTAAAATTAAAACAAATACTGTTCTCTCTACCATCTCCGATCTGAACCTCAAAATAAAATGAGAGAACAGTTCAGCCTAGTGTGGGAGTAAACTGCTCCCACAATTCCAAGCTCAACGGGTTCCGGGTAACAAACTCCTGCAGAGAGGGAGCAGTTAACGAGAATCCTGATGGGCAGTCAAATTTCAGCACGTGTCCTTGCCTGAGAAACACTGACTTACTACTTTCTTAGAAACCATAGCTAATGAAAACAACAGTTTAAAAACCAATAAGACTTTTTCAAAATGGTTAAGCCGCTTTGGAGCTGCAGACATGTTTGTGTTTAGGTTTCTGGTGACTTTCCTCTAATTTTTGCTTTTATAATTTCCATCAACCCTTTACACTACCAACTGTTATATTCAGGATAAATAGAGGTATAAAGGGAGAGAAGAGTTCAAAGCGTTTCAATTAACTTCAAATTTGTGCACAGACTCAAGGAGCTAAGTTGTATGATCATAAATTCCAACTGCTGAAATGATTTTCTGTGTGAGATTGTGTGCTCATCCAAGCAAAGGCAGCACTATCTTTACTTCAATTCCTTAGTGGAAAAGAAAGGTTTGGGGAAAGTCCTGTGCTTTTTACTCAAGTTATGCCCATGGAAAGTAAGTACTCTCAAGCCCTACTTTTTAAGATCACCATATTCTTTCTAGAGAAAACAATTTTCTAAAAAGCTGAAATAGTGGTCAACCATAAAGATAGACTAAACAAAAGTTAAAGCACCAAGGAAGGAAAAAACACAGAACTAAGGGATGTGTTAATATTGGCCATCAGCATTCATTCTCTCCCAGGGCATAAGAATGGCTTTCCCACTTGTCAAGGGTTCAAGAAAGCTACGTTCACGGTAGCAAGTTTTACCACAGTGGAAGCAACTTGACCATGCATAATAATGGGATTATCCCAACAGCAGTATGAAACATGACCATTAATTCTTTGAAGCTCCTTCAACAGATGACAGAGACTAGATGCAAAGAATCCTCTGAGTCGAGGCTGGCTTGGAACGGCCTCACCCGACAGAGTATGATGGAAACAGTGCTTTCTGAAAGCTTAGTTGTAAGAGGCCATGCACAGAAATCCTATTCTCTTATCCCCTATAAATCCCACCATGCTGAGGTTGGCACTCTGGATGGAGAAGACACATGAAGGCAATCAGATGAAGTTTCCCCCTGGGCCCAGCCTTCAAGCCATCCCTGCCAAGGTCCTAGAAATATGAAAAGTCCGCCCTGGGCCGAAACATCTGCCAGATGAGCACTACTCAACCATGCCTTGCTGAACTTCTGTATAAAATCATGAGAAATAATAAAGCAGGTGTCACCTTAGGTCACTAAGCTCTGGGACAGCTTGTGAAGCAACATAACATCCTAGAGTTCAGAAGAACTTAAAGATCTGTTAGTAAACACTGCTTCTGTAGAAATGGAGCCCCAGACCAATCAAGGCCGCATTCCAAGTCACCAGTTAGTAACAGTGAAACCAGAATCCAGGTGGCTAGGCTTTCAGCTATGTTCTGTCAAAGAACTGGCCATGAATTCATCCCCTTTCCACCGTTTTGATTTCTTATTCTGTGAAAACAAAAAGTACTAGGACAGTTCATCGAAGCTTTTTCTCTTTCATCTTGATAGTCAAGAAGTATGACATTTTCCTTATCATGCCTTTATCTCAAACATTTTCTTTGGATGAAACTATTGAATGAGAATGACGATTGATGAAGAATTACTATTGACAAAGAATTACTATTTGGAAAGTATCACATAATATTTCTGATCAGAATTTATGTTGGGAATGAATATAGTCACGATACCCTAAAAAACCACACATTACATTTTACTCCCTCAATTTTTTTCCACAAACTACCTAGAGATAAAAATAGGTATTACTTGGTTCTCATACTTCTGTAGCTAATGTTCTGCTCCAACTAGTGAAGAGAATCTATGATCTTTTATTTAATCTTGTTTCACAGTTCTTGAGTTTTATTTCTTTGGTCCACTAGAATATACATTAAAAGGCAACACGAGGCATGCTAGGATTAGCCCTTTGTGTGAAGAGCTGAGGGAAACATTTCAGGTGCTCTTTTGGCTCCAGAGGAAGCTGAAGTGGTAGATAATGTGCTCAGTGAGATGCTCTTGCATTAAGCACAGTAAGTAATCTTTCGGATACTATATTCATTACATAAATTATTGGGGAAAAGGTGACAATTCCAATGACAAAAATAAAAATAGTTCTGGCCACTGCTTAAAAAGGAAAATCATTTCATAAGGAGGTGAGAGAGAAAGCCCCAACATTCTCCAAGAAGTACTTTTTAATTTCTCCTTAATTTTTCTCTCGGTTGTTGCAAGCACTTTGCATCTGGCCCAGTTACGTCAAACTCATCCTTGCATCTGCTCCAGGACCTACCAGAGTGTTGCCATCCTTCAATTCTCCCCAATGACACTGCACCCCGCTGGGAGAGCTCAGAGGCCCCTCTCTTACCACATCAAAGTCTGACACTGCACATGCATACCCACTTTCCTCCTTCACAACCGACCTCCCTGAAAATTGGATGTGCACAGCACCCCTAAGGCCGAACACAAGAGCAAAACCTCGGGCTGGGAATGTAGCTCAGTGGCACCACACCTGCCTGGAAAGGTCCTGAGGTCAATCCTCGGTAACAGAGGGAAAAAAAAAAAATAAAGAACAAAGCCTCTTCCCGATGTCATATTTTTGCCTATTTGTGTTTTCTATCTCAAGTCAAGCATGCTAAGCTGGAATACTAAAAATGGTAACACCAACAGCCACTGCCAAGGCTAACACTGACGATGGCTTTTAGCACAAAACAGCAGAGAACAATGGAAAATGGTGGGATCCTGTAGACAGGGACCAGAAGAGTTTTCTAAGCTTACTGGTAGCTGCTAATTGTAAGCAGCAGGAGGACTACAAACAGGGACAGAGCCGAAAGCCACCGGTGTTCAATGCTCAGAGCTGCTAACACTTAGTTACACTTCACCAAGTCCAACACCGGATTTCTATACAAATTCGGCAAGGATGCTCAGCTAACTAGCAACATCTTAGAAGCAGCTTAAGGCCTATCCGATGTCTGATTTCTATTGCACATGCAGGTAAGAATCCATGCTGGCTGGTGACAGTAACACATTGGCCTGTTCTAGTGAGCTACATGGGGTGAGGGGCCAGAGGCCTGGGTGCATGGTTTGGGGAATCTAGTGTGTTGATGTTTTCATCCAGACAAGGAGTTCTTCAGATACCCATGAGCTGTCAAGACTGCTGAAAGCGTAAGTGTATTGTCGGAGAGACTCCATTTCTATCACTGAAACAGGATCCTCCAAATCCTATGCTGAAATGCTTTACAATGGGAACATCTTCCACAGCCAGTGACCTCCCAAGTCCTCAGCGGACACACTGATTTTCAAAGGCATGACGGCATGTTCAAAGTAAGAGCTTTATTACACAGAGAAGGGTTTTGTGAATCTGAAAACCTCCGTCAACTTCCAGAGTACTTAATAAACCAACTTAAAAAGGCACACTGTAAGACAAAGGAATAAACATCCCAGAAGAATTACTCCAGATGAGGTGGTAATTATAACTGAAAAATATATATGAATATTTCATAAACATGATACAATTAGCTAAATGCCCTGTGGAACACACTATTTCTTAGATGGTAGTTATTAATCATGCATGTCGGGACGTCTCTTCTTTGATATGGAAACAGCAATTTCAGTTCAAACTAAGCTCTTGTATGTACACTGCCGGTCCTGGACGTTACGGTAGTTGGGCCAATCTTCCACACAGTTGGACTTCCAAACCTTCCCAAGAAGTTTAGCATCTACTCTATCATCTCACCTCACTGGCGCACCTGGCAGATATGATGATGGCTTTCATCTTGAAAACCAGAGAGTCTGAGTTACACGTTCCACCCCTGGAGGACAGCCGTGATTCTGGATGACAGCTTGCGTTTCGGCATCTCACATTCCCTGAAGACGAAAAATATTACAAGTGGCAGCTTCACTTGCGGCTCACCACCTACCAAATGGGCCAGCTCAGACACCCCAGAACTGGACTGACACTCCAAGACCAACTCAATGGAGACTCACTCTCCACGTCTGTTTTTGTTTTTCTAAAAAGTTTACTTTTCATTTCTGCAGATTTTCTTTACTACCTCATCTACTGTGCCTGTAAAAGAAAAGAAATTCCAGTCATACAACCAGGCAGGTTTCTTCACTGAGCAGCAGGACAGTGTAACAATGACATACAGGATAACTTCCTCCTTACATTTCCTCACACATTAAATGGATGCTTTCTCATCCTGATGCAACTGCTGTGAGACACAAAGGCCTGGTTTTGAGGTGTGATACATACATACACACACACACAAAACAAAACAAAACAAAACAACCATATCACCACTATATATGCAAAAAAAGTTAACTTTACAGCAGTATTTATCAAAATTTTTCCTTCTGTTAACTCACTGTCATATCCAATGATCTTCTGTCTGCAGAAGTAATGGCAAGATTTTCAAATAAATAAAACAGAATTGAGGAAAATGAGATGATATAAAGGAAGAAGTAAATATCATAATGTACTGAGGTACATTAATCAAAAATGCATACCGTTTTTATCTGTTTTACGCTTGTATTCACAACCAGATGCTATGAACTGAACTGCACCTCCACCCAAATTTACATCTTGAGGCCCTAACTCTAGGTGGATGGAATCTGGTGGGACCTTCTCACCTACCAGAAGTGGTCATGAGGATGGAATTCTCACGACAGGATTTGAGACCTTCTAGGAAGAGACAGGAGTGGCCATCTGCAAGCCAGATGACTGACAGCCCTCCCCAGAAGCTGACTGAGCCAGAATCCGAAACCCGCCTTCCAAGCCCCAAGCAGGCATGGTGAGAACATAAGTTTCCTTCTTGTAAAATCTCCTGTTTCGTCATGGGCTTGGGCAGACGAAGATGCCAGAGCATCCGACCCATCTGATCAGGAGCCACCTTAATGATGGAGGCTGCCTCCGTGACTTCCTGGTCTCTAGGACAAAACACCACATACCCACAACTCAGACGTTTATTTTGACTCCTGCTTTCATTCCAAAGTCAGCTGGCTCCAAGGCAGGAACAGGATGGCAGACAAGCACCGCAGAGGAAATGGTGCCCAACCCGGCGAAGCCAGGAAGCAGAGAGAGGGGAGGCACTGAAGACAGAATACACCCTTCTAGACTGCGCCCCACGAACACACCTCCAACCAGTCCTGTCTCCAGATGACACGTTCAACTACTGAACTTATCAATGGAGGGATCTATTCCCATGAGCCATCACCTTCCACACAACAGAACTGGAGAGGACATTGTAGACCAAAGCCAGAAAAGAGCTAACCACTTACTTGATAGGTGACGTTAGGCAAATTGCTTAACTTTCCAGAGTCTTGATTTAATCATCCATAAAATGGGTATTGTACAGCACCTACTTAACATTATTATGGCTATTACATGTGTTAATACATGGGGAGCATAATTATGTCTGGAATTTGATGTATGTTGCTCTTTTTTATGTATCTTATTCATTTTCAACATTCTTGGGCCCCAGGCAGACACTTATCTGCTAGACCGAGTTATGAAGCAGGGTAACAGGGCCGCCTGAAGTCAGCCAGCTTACCCTTTTTTGAAGTACAGCCATCACAAAACAATCAGACCAATTATTGCTTTATTTATTTTTAAACATCCCCAGGGAAATAGTCTATATTTGGACTTAAGTGAGCAATTAACAATCTATAACCACTAGGTTAATTATAGGACCAAACTCTCTAAATCCAATAGGATTCCCTCTCTATCCCTTGCTGTATCTGGTCATCTACAGAGGCCACTGGTCAGCTTTTTCCTCTCCAAAGCTAACAAATTCAGTCCCATTGCTTTTTTCACAGTTTATTTTGACAGGAATTCCCTAATATAGCAGTACTTCAAGCACTCTATTGACCCAGGTTAAAAAAATTCTGAGAAACTCAAAAAGGGTTACACTGGGAAGTACAAGAAAACCAAAGACCACAAAATAAATTTGCTCTGGGTTTCAGCCTTTACTCCTTGACTCCAAAGAACATTGATGAAGGATTCTTATTGGTCCTATTTATCATAAAAGGCAAATGAATATATTCATTTTTACTCATTCTTATTATATTATAAAAAGTAAGTCCCGGTATAAACTGAATAAACTCACCAGAGGTATAAAATCAATTAAAGATGCACTGTGTACTTACTCTCAGACAGACTTAGAAATTCAGTGCTTGAAGCTAATTTCCCTCTTGGTATTTTCAGAACCTAATTCAGTAACACAAGTCATGCTTATTAGTAATATTAATGTACCATATGCTATCTCTGTCAACTTAATATCTTGGTTTTTCTGACTAAAATGTCAATCTAACTTCTGGAATGCTACCCAAGAGAACCTATCAAAATTATAATTAACAAATTCATTCTATAGGAACAGTAATTAGCCATGGGGCCATTCATGAATGCCTGTAATTAAGTTATTTTATGACAATTTTATTTGAAATTGTAAGATTTGTATGATTTGGCTAATCTAAACAGAAACTAGCACCAGATTCTGTACCAAGTCATTTAAGGATATTATCTCATTTTATCTTTACAGTGTGGGAGGGGGCGCTCAGCAACACTCCACAACTTAATGTTGCCTAACCAGTAAGTAAGAGAGCCATGATTTTAACTCAGGCATTCTAATATCAGAAAAATCTAATGAGCCTTGTTACTGCTTTATACCAGACGGATACTCAAAAAACACCTGCCAGCAAAACAATGAAAAACCACATTAAGGCAAGGAAATTTATTTTCTAGAAAAGAGCCACCACTACCACCAACCCAAAGAGGAAAGGGCTTTACTGAGGACAAAAATCAGTTTTAACTTTTTGCTTTTGTAAGACAAATCAACAGAAAATAGGCTTCTACTTTTTATATTAAGAAATATAAACAAACTATCATATTTAAAATTATATTTCAGTATGCTGAATTGGCAGGTTGTTTCACTGTAAATACTTATGAAATACTTTTATAAAATAACATGAAAATTCAGAAGAAATGTACATATCCTTTCTTCATTTATGTGGCATAAGTAACTCCACCCCATCGAGGGCTAATGACCAACACACCCGGTAATTCTGGTCCATAGAAGTTATCTCAGCAAAGGACAAATGGTCTTATCAGCATCATCTGCTGGAATTTGTAGGGAGAAAACCTCCCTAACTCTTGCTTGCAGCTGCTGATGTGGTCAAGGGGACTTAACACTTGGGAGAACTTAAATGATTGTGATCTTCTCCCGGGGAAAGTGGGAGCTACTGGAGTCCCAGGAACACACGGTCTTTGAGGCTGGCTCTGCGGTAGAACCGTCTCCCCCTTTAGCAACTATACTCATGACTCCCGTAATTGCTCAGGCCATTTGATTTGGTCTCTACATCCCCTCTGACCCAAGATCAAGTAAAACAGAAAGAAAAACATTCTCTACTCCTCTAGTCTTCCTCTGATTCAACTACCAAAAGGAATGCCCTGCAGCTCAGATTTTAAAGCCAGCAGACCTTCTGTAAGTTCAGCAAGGGAGTTGATGGTGACAGTAAAGGAAAACTGAAATTTCCAGCTTTAAAAGGCAACAGGATTGGCTAACAATTTCCCAGCCCGGTGTGCTTGGCAAAGCATGGCTTGTGACATCTACAGCACACTTTTCTCCATTTTTAAGAACAGCGGAGTCAGTTTGGGATCAAGGACCACAGAATCTGATAAAAGCTAAGGTTCAGTTCACTGGGACTAGCACAAATGCAAATAAACACATTTCTCATACAGATGATGGGACTCGAGAATGTCACTTCTTAAAGTCCATCCAAGTAAATCCACAACAACCGCTATGTAATATCTGTGTGGCAATAAAACACCAGGAATGGACCCGCCAACATCTTCCTGATCAGTATTTCACACAGGTTAGCCATTCTCCCTGTAATTTCCATGAACCTCTGCTAAGACCCCATGAGATGTTTCCCTTTTGAAGGATGCCCGAGCTCTAAGCTGTAGAAGCTTCCATGCATCTTTGGAAGATGCCAATAAAAGGTATTGATTACAAATGTAAGAACATGAACAGGATCTTCTTCTATTCTCTCACCAAAAGTCAAATAAGATCTGATAATGTCACTATCATTCCCTCTCCAATGATTTTTAAGTTATTGGGAAAGCTATATATAACATATATATAATATATATATATATCTGACTAAAGTATTATACAAAATACAAAGCAATTGATTGCTAGTATAATGTCCTCTTTGTAGACTATCTCCATGAGAAAATGACTTTAACTTATTTTCTCCATATTACAGTTCCAGGAAATCAATCTGTATGATTAAGTCTGAATCTCTTCCACTAATAAAAATTAAAAGATACATTTATAAACATCTCTAAGGCCAAAACACGTGAATTCAATTGCTGTACTACTAATAAAGTACATGTTGGAAAAGTGAATGCTTCCCTCCACGGTGTCATACCTAGATGACACCATCCAAAGGAGCTGTAACATTTCAGCCACTAGGACTCCTGTACGCAATAAATTCATCTAGACTTCTAAAAGCTACAAAGCACTTATAATCACAATTATTTCTTATCCAAATCATCTTTCAATACCTGAGAAGAAAATAATAAATTAACCTAGTATACAGCAGAAATTGCAGTGCTAACCAATATTTTAAGATTATGTAAAAAAAAAAAAAATCTAAGTCAGTTTTCTGTATCCCTGGGTTCTAAATCCAGATTCAATTACCTTATATTTTTTAAAAAATGTAAAAAAGACCTACATCTGTAGTGAACATGGACTGACCATTTTTGTCCTTCTTCCCTAAACAATACAAAATAATAACTATTTGCACATTACTTCTATTGCATTTGGTATAACAAGTGCTCTGAGATGAAGCACAAGGTACTATGTCCACAGGCTGGACCCAAGGTGGTCTGCCGGACACACCCCACACTGATGAGATCCCTCTTGTCTCGCTGGAGACCTTCCTTCCCTTCCTAACAGTCAGCCCGGCCCAGAGTTCATTGCCAGGCCTAGATTCCCAGCATGCCAGGGAAGTAGTTTTCCCACACTCCACTAAACACTGGATCTTTTTCAAGTCCCATACTAAGGTCCAGCCTCCCACGTCTTCTAGCCAGAAGCTGCACCCCACTCTTACTCACTGCCTGTCTTACAGGAGCCAGCAATGTGACGAAGGAAGGAGGGAAAATAAATACGACTCTGTGGGCACAGTTCAGAGGACTTGAGGTGCCACCAGTACAATAGCTACGGAACAGAAAAGTACAGCTCTCATTATTAATCTGCAGACACAGACAGGCGGTCCCTGTCGGTCTGCCACGGGGAGGAGGCAGGAAACACAGCATTAGATTAGGACTATTTTCAGACAAGGGAGTACTCAGGCGACACCAACAACAGCAAGATGAAACTAGAGACTGGCATCTTGAGTGGAGGGGGAGAAAGTGGAAATGCAGGCATAATGAAGAGCTGAGTACAAATGCTGAGGTCTTTACTCCTCCCGGCCTGTTGTTGGAAGGAGTTCCAGAGGCCTGAGCGAGGAAGCAGGAATCCAGAGCCCTGTGGGAGTATAGGGCTGTCAGTGAAGCTAGATAGACCCAGGCAGAGCGTAAGCCTGCCTTAGTCAGGCAGCAGGGATGACTAACACGGAAAGCCAACTCGAGAAGTCATGAGTCATCTTTAAGAGAAAACAGCATCAGCGTCAGTAACTTCTCAGGCAACGGGGAACGCGAGTGCTTGGGCAAATATTTTGGAATCAAGTATCTAAGGCCAAAGCTGAACTGCTTCTTCATTTTGCATAGGTCATTCTTATTTTCCTGGCCTCAGACATATTCCGTTACCAAGTGAAGCTAATAATAGCCATTTGAAATATTTTTACCAGTAAAACAACATCAATAGGAGCTGACCTTTTGGAAAAATAAATGTTCATACTTGATGTCCTTCTACAGAAGGGCTGGCAGCTGCCATCTCCCTTCAGGGTCACTCTCTGCAGTAAATGAAGCGGTGCCAAAATGTCAGAATAAACACCCACTTTGGTGTCTCCATCTCCGCAAGTCAATTAAAACCTGAATTATTCTGGAATAAGACATCAGTTCATTTTCCTCACACATTCCTTTCCATTTTACAACATGTTAATTTCCTGTTACACAAAAGGCATTGTGCGAACTGCTAAAGAGATTACAAAAATAACCAAGACCACAAAAATACTTGATTTTAAAAACAGAGGTAAAGGTTAGGTATTTTTAATCTGCTACCTCCCAAAACGTGTAATATTTTAAAACTGAATTCAAAATGCACTTTCCAGGGCCGGGGATTTAGCTCAATGGTTTAGGTGCCTGTCTTGCAAGCGCAATAGCCGGGGTTCGATCCCCGGTAACCACATACCATACTGGGTGTGGAGACTCATGCCCAGCAGCAACCAGTACCACATACCACAGTGCTGGGTATGGTGGCTCACACCTGTCATCCCAGCACTCGGGAAACAGAGGCAGGAGGATTGGCTGTGATGTGAGTTGGAGGCTCAGCTCAGGGCCAGCCTGAACTACAAAGCGAGACCCTGTCTCAAAAAACCTAAAAAAAAAAAAAAAAAGCACAAAAGAGATTGGCAGTGTCTCTGACAGCTGACCTCAATGACATTAATAAAGAAAAGATTTCCAGTTCGGCAGGAATGATATGCCATAGACAGAAAAACAGACTGAACTGGTCATATTTCCTGACAGATGTCAGTCATGTAAGAAAAGATCCTAACTGAAAAATAAGAGGATCTGTGCATAGTAAATGAAAGCAGAATTTGCCTCCATTTCCTTGTGTCCTGTGAAGAGGAAGTAAACTCTGATCCGCATCTTCCATGTTACTCTATAACTGGGATGCTGTGGCCACTCACGGGGAAGGAATGGAGAAAGAGACTTTGTGGAATTAGGCTTCCTCAAGGGGAGATACTTGAGTAGAGCATACTAGAGTCACCCAGGAGGGGACAGGAACTGATTCATATCCCTCCCCCACCCCACGCCCCTCAGCTTGGCTGGGACTCCCGGTCAGTCACCCCTCCTCCAGACAGGGATGAGTCATGCCCTTAGCAAGCAGCGCGGCAGGAGACCAGAAAACAAGTTCCCAGTTGAGAATCCAGAAGTCTCTTCCACCTCGTGACTGAGATCTGGAGCACAGGGAAGGGCTGCATCTGCTCTAACTTTCTCCTCTTCTGTTAACTTAGACACCACCCAGGATCGTTCACAGCAGAGCTCTCAGCACCGGCTCCTGTCACTTAAGCGAGACCAAACTGAACTACAACATGCAGAAGGAAGCAAATTTAAAGGACCAAGTTTTGTTTTTTTCCAACCCGGTGCCAGTAGCATATGCCAATCTACCAAGAAACAAAGGGGCTCAGGGCCCTGAGCACGAGCGCTGCTTCAAAGGTGCATCGAGAGCACAGTCTGGCACACGTGGCCTCCGTGTGGGGGATGGTGAGCCTGAGGCTCACGTGATGCTTCGCACACTCGCCGGGTGCACGTCTTCAGCCTTCTCACGGGGACACTTTTTAAAGAGATGGTAATCTAAGACTGCGTTATTTTACAATCCTGAAAATAACAGCTGCCCCCTCAGCCTCGCCTCCCCAGCTCTGGCGCCTCTGCTCTGGGCTGTGTTCTGCTTCAGCCTATTTTCAGTTTTAAACGTACTGCAATGATAGTCCATTGAAATGTTTGTCTTTCTGCCAGCCGGCCTATTCTTTGAGGACAGCGGCGTTTCTGTCATTTCTGTTGTCCGATTCCTAGTGCCTTGCACGATGCCTAGCATGGAAAAAGCACCTAAGAGGTGTCAGACGATGAACAGAACTTGGTGTGCATCTGCATTACTTGAAGTAACTGCTGAGCATCACTTAGCTGTCTGGCAGATTAGCAGAGCACTCTTGTGGGTGTCTTTTGGGGAGCTTCTGGAGCTAACTGACAGGAAGGTCAGCCAACTGTGAGAAGCTAGAGCTTGACTGTGAGCTGCACCATGCGATGGGCTTGCCAGAGCCCAGACAGAATGACAGGGGAACAAGGAAGAAACAAGGCTGTGTTCTTCAAAGAAGACCTCCATTCTCCTCAAGCAGGTGCATCTGCTACTGCTGCTGCGGTGGACCTTAGACTCCAGCATCTTCTTTCTTCAGCATCTCAAAGAGGACTTAGAGCAACCTCCAGGGACCTTCCAGGCCTTCTGTCTCGGACTGGCGCTGCATCTGTGGTCCCTCTTCTGCAGCCTTGGTCTTTAGGGACACTGAGGTCAGTCCACTGGCTTTCCAGTGCACAGTCACCATGGCCTCTCCTGCAACTGACTCTGTAAGTCTACCTAATAAATCTCCTTGCATAATGTCATCTATGCAAAGATACGCAGAGATATAGGTATATAGTACAGCAATGCTCTGAGCTAAAACCTTTGACTCAAATGACTACAAATGACTTCCCCCCCTTGATTTTTTTGAGACAAACTCTCACTGTATAGTTCAGGCTGCCCTTGGGTGGCCTCAAACTCTCAGAGAACCTCTTGCCTCAACCTCCTGAGTGCTGGGGTTATAGGCATGTGCTACCCCTCCCAGCAGTGCATATCATTTTTTAAAAGGCAGTGGGTATGATTTATGAAGGCCCTTCTGTGCTAGCAATCTACAGTCAGCTTGTAGAAGGTTTGTGTTTTGCTTTTTTTTTTCCTAGGCAAATAAGTAAAAATCATGGCTGAACTCAAAATGAGTATCTTGAAGTATCAAGCAAACCACTGGCCACAGTTTAGGCAACTGTAACTTTCAGGAAAACTGTGATTATCCTATTGCTAAAGAGCTGTTTGTCATATTTGCTTATCCTCAAAACATGAAAGGCCTGTCTGGAAATGATCACTCTCCTCTATCATTCGCAGACTCCAAGAAGCCAGTGAGAGAATCCCAGGCTCAGTGGGCTCTCAGACTGTGTGAACGGAGGCAGGAAAAATGAGAGGGGCTGCACACATCTGAGCAGAGGCCAGCAGACAAGAATCACAGGTCTAAGTCCTGTAACTGTGAGACCAACTGCTGGCTTGTACTGAGAGTCACTTCCAGGAGAAGCTTAAATATGCAGCTAATCTCTTAAACGCTACTTTATTTGGGAATGAACACAGCCTTCCTCCTTCTTCTCTGGGCTCGCTCACTTGCTCACTTAAATGGAATGGAATGTCTGAACTTTGCTTAGGCCTGAAGGTACCGGAAGGCCAGCCAGGGTCTCAGCGCCAGGAAGTGGACTTGGACGGAGCCGCTCCCTCCCCGGCCTGTACACAAAGAGAGAGGCCCTATGGCAGACACCTGCTTTGCAAATTAGGGAGCGAGAACTTCATTTTGATGTCACTGAATTCAAAACAATTCAAATGAGGGTAATAACTTAACTGCTTTTGTCTGCAGTTTTATCATTTTACCTTGTAGCACAGGCATAGGTTTTATTTATTCTCTACCTTTTGAATGATAATGAACAGAAAATTTTAGTCTCATAGGCAAATTAAACATGCTAAAATTTTGCCTTTTAAATTATTACTAGAATAAGTAAAAACCTTGTCTTTATTAAAACTTCATATGATCACTATCAAAGATACTATTATTTATACCTTAATACACAATAATTTTAAATATTAAAGAAATGATTTTTTACCACATAGTTTCATTAATAGAAAGGATGTCAACATGTCATCTGATAGTCCACCATGAACTTTTTTTACATTTTTGCCTTTCTTACTAAAATTATATATTCAAAGTGACATACTTCTATCACAAAATGCACCTCCTAGAAAATCGTGTTCAATTTAAATTACCTCTGTCCCTTGCACACTATTACTGAGTCCTCAACTATGGGACAGAACCATCTCTCATACACTGTATATTAATAATAGGATACACTTCATAATTTCATAATATATTACCTCTTCTATGTCATTCCCACTACATCTTCCAGACGTGGAAACCAAGGCTCAGAGGTTGCAAGAACATGGCCGAGGGCTGATCACTCTTCCAAGGCCCCTTTACCAGTCAGATCTCGGAGCCCTCCCACAACCACTCTCTCACCAAGAGCTCTCTCTCCTGCCGACACTAATGATGACCTTCTATGGGGACGCAGAGTACAAACTGAAGACCAAAAAGTGACAATGACCTCCAGAGATAGAAGGTAGAGCTTTGGGAGACAAGGAAGAACAGATAAGTCTAGGCTAGGACAAGTAAAAACAGGGGCCCACAATATTAATCACATTATAATTATGGAGGGCTTCTGGCGTATCAGGTACCACAGTCCAATAAAGTTGCAGTTCTGCATGGCACTCCTCTGACAGAGCGCCACTACGACACGGGTTCTCACATCAGCCCTACTTCTAGGAGAGGAAAGCCAGGTCAAGTAGCAAGCGCAGAGGACCTGTGTGACTCCACCTGAACAGCAATGGGTATGCACCAGTCTGCAGACCCAGGCCTATCTGGCTGATGAGCACATCCAGGCAGAACCGGATAAATCACCCTTAGGAGAATGGCAAGCAGCTCAGGAACAAGACAAGGAACTGCATGAAATAAATGAAAAGACCACTTGCCTGCATCATGGTCCACTCTGTCCTCACCGTAGCTAGCCATGTCTAACAGGACGCAGCCCACACCTTGGCCCAATAAAGGAGAGGCTGTCTATGTGACAGATGGTGGAAATCACCTTTCAACATGGGGAGGGTCAGTCTTTAATTGCCACAATAAATACCTGTAGCATAATTCAGGTTTTCATCCTATCCACGTCTTGAGAAAAGATCACCTTTGCTTGATCTCTAATACCCACCCTTCCCTGGAGGTGCAGAGGGTGGGCCTCCTCCAGCAGGTGGTCTGCTGATCCCAGGGTGCACCGATCCTGGAACATCGCTCGGCCCCAAGGATGGTGCGAGTCACTGAGAAGGTCCTGTCTCTGCCACGCAGACAACCTCCAAGTCCAGGAGACAATTAGAGGAAGAACTGAAACCAACAGTGTCTGCACACACGGGCAGAGAACCGGGAAGGTGGAGAACGCATGGAAAGGAGGAGAGCTAGGCGGGTTTTGAACATCAGCTCGTCATTTACTTCAGTGTCTCCTTCCTCGCTCCTTGTGCACACAAGTACATGATGGTACACAGGAGCACGCACACTTCAGTTACAACTGCTGGACACCGGCTGGGAGGACGGGATAAGCCTTGAGGAAGTTCGTCCAAGAGCCATTTATGGGGTGCCTACTATGTGTCAGCCTTCCAAGCTTTTGGTAAGATTCTGAGAAAAGGATTATTCCAGGAATGTTTCCTGAAAGTTGAAGAAAATTCTCAGTCTGTCTCAAGAACTGTAAGAATGTAGGGGAAACACACACACACACACACACACACACACACACGATTTCTCAGTGGGGCCCACATGCTATTCTATAGCTCCTTTATCCTTAAACACACACTTCTGTACCACAGCCACTGTCAGAACTATCTATCCTCAACCTGACTTGAAGGAGTTCCTGGATGTACGCAGGGACAGAGAGCAACACAAGATAGCCAACGTCCAGAGAAAAGGACTTGGTGAAACCGAAGGTTAAAGAGTAAAGGTTCCCAGGGCCGGGGAGTTAGCTCAGTGGTTCCGGCACCTGTCTTGCAAGCGCAAGGACCGGGGTTCGATTCCCCGGTAACCACATAACAATACTGGGTGTGGAGACCCACACCCAGCAGCAACCAGTACCACATACCACAGTGCCGGGCGTGGTGGCTCACGCCTGTAATCCCAGCACTCGGGAGGCAGAGGCAGGAGGATTGTGATGTGAGTTTGAGGCTGAGCTCAGGGCCAG
>PVIR01025022.1:0-25274 GCA_004026965.1 Petromus typicus | reverse complement strand
GTAAAGAAATGATGGAAAGGTACCATCTAAAATATTAATGAAAATTATTTCTGTAAATCAAGGAAGATTGCATGTGATTTGTTATTTTTCCTATATTATTATTTTATATTTCAAATTTCTTGTTTAGAGCAAAGCTTTTTGCAGCAGATAGAGATCTTTACAGAAACAGAAAAAATAGGATGATAGATTGGTAGATAGACAGAAAGATATAGTCAGACAGACAGACAGATATATAGATGAAAGATAACTTTATGAGAACTGGGTCCTGCAGTTATGGAAACTGAAGTCTCATGAGCTTCCATCTCCCAACTAAAGAACTAGGGAAGAATTTAGACCAATTACAAAGATCTAAGTGCTGGGGACACAAAAGTATAATTCTCAGGCTGGGGATTTAGCTCAGTGGTGGCGTCTGCCTGGTAAGCGCAAGGTCCCGAGTTCAATCCCCAGCACCACATATCACAGTGCCGAGTGTGGTGGCTCACCCCTGGAATCCCGCTCAGAATCCCGCTCGGGAGGCAGAGGCAGGAGGACTGCTATGAGTTTGAGGCCAACCTGGGCTACATAGTGAGTGCAGGGCCAGCCTGAACTGCAAAGTGAGAGCCTATTTCCAAAGGGGAAAAAAAAAAGTGTGATTCTCAGAGCTGAAGGCCTAAGAACCTTGGGGTGGGGTGGGGAGGTACCAGTGTAAGAGTCCAAAAACCTGAGAATGAGGCACTTAGAAATAATATTTTGCAGGCACTCTGTAATGGCTGATATCTAGCTATCTCGCCAAAGACTCACGGGTGGGAGAGCAGAGAACTGAGGCCTAACTGGCCTTCTCTGAGCGCAAAAGAGAAAGTCTTCACTCAGCGGTGGTGACGTATGGCAGGTACAGCAAAAAGTTAAGGCAGCTGAGGTTAAGTTGTTGCCCTGAGCACGCCCTCACGGCTACTGAGAAGCAGATGAAGCTTGTGTTATCCTGATTGCTTGTGGCTATATTTGGAGGGATAAAGGCAAGACGAGCCAGAGGCTAGGCGCTCCTCGGCCTGGAGAGGCAGGAACCCCAGCATCCCGCGGGCCGGGGACAACAGAGTAGTGTGTCTGTCTCCCACAAGCGGTTCCGGGAGGGGAAAGCGTGGAGGAGCAGGCTGGCTCCCACAGGTGCACAGCGGGGCAGGAGGCCGGAGAGCAGCGCAGAGGCCAGCCGTGGGGCGCGACGCCGACGTCTCCACACGTGGGGCTTCCGGGTGGGGCCGGGACCGTGAGTGTGTGAGTCAGGGTTAGTCCACTGACGGGTTCCCCCGGGGGTGGCACGGTGAAAAGTGAAGGCTGGCGGGAGGGGGTCGCTCTGGGCCCATCCTCGAGACGGTATATCCCATCCTCCCCGACTTCCTTGCCGCTTGCTTGTTGCTGCCATGCCACGAACTTTCTCCTCCGCCACCCTGCCTTAGAGCCAGCTAACTATAGCCTGCACCGCTACAGACGAGGCAGGATAAACCTCCCTTCTTTAACTGGTGTCAGATAGTGTGTCCGAGCCGCAAGAGCACAACCGAGGTGCCATCAGTGCGTCCCTAACCTAGTCAGGTTGACACAGAAGACTGGCCATTTAATCTCTACCACATTCTGTCACCAGAGAAGACAAAATATGCTTTGAGTAAAAGTGAGCCAAACAAATACTTTTGGACCTGCTTCATTTCTTCCAATTTCAATCCACTTGGGGATTTTACAGTGCATTTTAAAAACTAAAGTCTAAAGTAAAAACAGAATGGTTGTGCTGGTGACAGGGGTGTGACCCAGCATGCATGGGGCACGTGGCACACATGAGGCCCAAGATGCACACTCTGCTGTTGGATTGCTCAGTGAGAGTTCCTGGTTTTTATTCAGTCATTCAGGCCTCGATATTTTAATGCCATTTAGATTAAAGAATAGATTTTGTAGCATAAAAACAAGCATATAGACAAGTGAAATGGAATAAACATCCAAAAAGAAAACCACAAATAACAGACACCTCTCAAGGTACAGTACTGTTACTTCCTGATAAACTCATTTTGTGTTGAAAATATCGTAAACAGAAAAGACATTTAACACACCTAACCTAGCAAACACCATAGCTGACCATCAGAGTACGATGAAGAGATTTGATTGGTTCCCCTCTTGATTATGTAGCTCCCTGCAAGCTGCAGCTTGCAACTGTTGCGCTGGATCTCAAGAAATTATCATACAATATATCCCTGTTCTAAGAAAAGCTCAAAATTGAAAATATAATTTCTGCTCAATGTATGTGACTTTTGCACCATTATAAAGTTGGAAAACCATAAAGCAGAACGTTGTGAGTGAGGAAACAGTTGCGTGATGTTTGCCAACAGTAGCACAATGGGGAAGGAGAGTCTCTGCAATAAATGACACTGGGAAAACGATGTTGAGAAAACTACACATGCCTATGAAAAAGAACGGGTTTGGACTTGTTTTACGCTGTATGTAAACATTAACAAAACAGATTGAAGACTCAAATGTAAAGTAGAAGACCATAGATCTCCTAGGAGAAAGCAAGGGAAAAACTTGACATTGGTCATGGAAATGATTTTTTAAGGTCTCCAAAGGCACAACAAAACAAGCTTAAGAAAATTTGCATAGCAAATGCAAAGGAAACAGCCAACAAAATGCAAAGGTAACTTACAGAATGAGAGAAAGCAATTACAAATCATATGTCTGATAAGGGTTATTAACCCCTTCAAAAGCAGCAGTACCAATAACACATTTAAACTATGGGCAAAAGTCTTAGCCGCCATTTCTCAAAAGAAGACATACAAATAGCCAACAGGTACAAGAAAATGTTCAACATCCCTAACTACCACAGAAATGCATCCCAAAACTTACATAGGGAGAGATAACTTCATTCCATTAGTACAAGAGGTGGCAAGAGCGGAGGTGATGGAGAAGAAGAAATTTTTTTTTCAATTTTTTTGAGACAGAGTCTTGCTTTGTAGTTCAGGTTGGTCCTGAACTCAGTCTCAAACTCAGCAATCCTCCTGCCTCTGCCTCCCAAGGGCTGGGATACAGGCGTGAGCCACCACGCCCAACGTTGTGGTATGTGGTACTGATTGCTGATTGCTGGTGGGCGTGAGTCTCCATGCCTGGCACTGTTGTATGTGGTTACTGGGGATCAAACCTGGGCCCTTGAGCTTGCAAGGCAGGCACTTGAACCACTGAGCTAAATCCCTGGCCCAAGAGGAAATTTTTGTGCATTCATAGGAGTAAAAATCAATGCAGTCAATGTGGAAAAAAGAATTGTGATTCTTAAAGAAATTAAAATGGTACTACAATATGCTCTGGAAATTCCATTTTTTGATATACATGTGTGTGTATGTATACGTATTTATTCATTTATATGTATACATGTTCCTGTGTGTGTATATACATGAACATGTATACATATATGTATGTGAAGGAAATCACTATCTCCAATAGATATCTGCACTCTCGTGTTCATCATAACATTATTCATAATAGACAAGATATGGAAACACCTGGTATCCATGAAAGTCTGAAGATACTGTGGTATATGTTTACAATGGAATATTACTCAATCATAAAAGAATGAAAATTCTGTCATTTTTAACATCAATGAAGCTGGGGAAAATATGCTAAGAGAAATAACCCTGACACCAAAAGATAAATACTGCATGATGTCACTTATCTGCACAATCTAAAGAAGTTGAACTCAGTGAGCCAGGGAGTAGAGTGGTAGTCAGACCTGGGACCTACGGGGGACAGGGGAGGGGAAGGAGAAGATATTGTACCCTGTGTTAAACTTTCAATATAAAGTGAAAAAATGAGGAAAAAGACATTTTGCACATGCAAAGTCATAGTGCACAGAGACAAATTCTTTACGATTAATGCAATCATTAATAAGCCTAAATTGCACCAATAAAATAATTTTTTAAAAAAATGAACAAATTTTAGAGATCTAATGTCACACTATGAGTAGTGACAACTGTATTAATAATAAAATAAAACAACAGAAATAATTACAATAAGTACTAATTTTGAAAACCAAAAATGGAAAAAAAGAAAACCAAAACTCGAAGGCTAAACCCCGCATATGCTGATCATGACCAGCTTGGACATCAACTCTTCCGAAGGAAGGAGGCAGAAAATATATCAGCAATCAAGTATCAAAGGGCAGGAATCCCACACACAGCAAGTGTAAGTGGTGTTCATATTTGTCACTATTAATCTACAGGTGTAGTAAGTGGACAGTTAAGAGGAAGACTCCTTGGTAACTAGAGAAAAATAACTT
Organism: Petromus typicus; assembly: GCA_004026965.1. NCBI lineage: Eukaryota > Metazoa > Chordata > Mammalia > Rodentia > Petromuridae > Petromus > Petromus typicus. The sequence continues at coordinate 20,995 of PVIR01025022.1, read as the reverse complement.
TAATACCTATGCTTATATTTTTCCTTGATTCTAGAATGACTCACTTGTTCTCATACAGAAAAAAAGTCCAGATGAGAAAGAGGCGAATGCTAGAGTATATAACGCTGTGTGGGTAAAGAGACTAATGACAACTAACAGCTAAAAATAGTTGCACAGAACACTAGTACAACACACTCATTACATTTCAAAGAGGCTGAATGAATAAATTCACTCACTAATACTTCACGGTAATATTGATGATCTTTAGACTCCAGCTTTATCATAATGAACATAATTTACTGTTATGCTGAGAGCTCTCAGAGGATAAAACGCAGTGTAGACATACTTTTATGGCACATGCACTATAAATGGTAAGATACAAAGTACAGATTCAGATGGTTCCTCATTTATCATGTGGAGTGAGTTCAGCCTAGTAATGGGTATGTTATATAATCTGGTTGATTTTCAAAACTTGAAAGGGAGTATGGAAAAATACACATATGACAGTGCATGACATATCTGACATTCCTGCAGGCCAAACTTCCGCCTTGGTGGGTGCTGAGCCAAAGCGCCACTGTACATAGAGAACAGTAGGCAGCACTGTACTGCTTCGGTTTTTGGACGGAGATCACCATGCATGAAGGCTGGGCAAAACAGCAAATGTTTAAACGGAAAACGGGGACAAGGATTGTGGCAAGGTGATGGCACTGGCAATTAACTGACGTCAGTGACACACTTAAACGCTATGCAAGATGGCTGGTAAATCACAGCAGGCTTTGATTACAGGAGAAAGAGGAAGGAGGAGACAGGAGGAGAGGGGCTGGGGGAGATCAGTAATAGGAAACAGGAAAGTAGGAAGAGTCCTATACTTAGAATTATTTCTAATACCAGAAGACACAGGAAAAATTTTATAATGAATAGCTCAATACAAGGTGTAAACAAAATATATAGTGACTGTTTGAATTAAAAATAATTTATTACAGTAAAAAAATACAACGCCATTAATTCCCCTAAAATACTACTTCCTCTCGATTCAAGCACATTCATCTCGTCACTTTTAACACTTTCAGAAGAAGTTCTGGAAGGTCTCTTTCTTGAGTGTCCTTATGCAGTGCAGTCAAAGCTGGGGTGAATGCGGCCGCCACACGGCACCACACAGGAAGGCAGGCTCCTAAAGCGTGGCGATGTGTCTTTGTCGACCTCGTTCTTTGCACTTGGCACTGTGTGACTACCCCGAAGTCAAAATAAGCATGAAAGATGAAAATTTTAATCCACTCAGGACACACTGGCAAACACAACAGCACAACTACAAGCACTCTTGAAATAATGCCCTTTAAATAACTACTGAGTTTCGTATAATGTCAGAGTTGGAGTGTTTCACTTATTCCATTTGCTTTCACTTGTGTATATATATGTGTGTGCAAACCATACCATAATAAGCAGTTGATGCCACTGGTTTGAATTTTAACTTTGTACATGTTCCTAAGGATATTGCCATTCTAAATAAAAAGGCAGATAACATATTACCTTTCTACTCTTTCTTGGAAATTCTTAACTAGACAGTTTTCGTGAGACAACACACAATAGCCATTACTTTCACATTCCCTGTGCAAAGACCTGAGCAGCCTTCCAAAGCCCATTTGGTGCCCGTCAGTGTTATTATCTTTATCTTATCAGTGATGCCAAAGTTCACAGTAAGAAGTACAGTGTGCTAATTTTTAAGCACTGACAGGGCTATTAAACCAGCAGTTACAACATGGGTGATCGGTGGAGTGCCAGGGAGAGGGGACAGCACTGTGAAGTGGTGACTGCGGAGGTCGCGGAAGCCTCCTGGGAGAAGGGACACCAGTGCGAAGCCTCAGGAACGGGGAAGGGCTAGGCAGGCCAAGATGGAGAACGAGGTGGCGATCAGGACTCAGGCGGAGGAAATGTCACGTCAAAACTCCGAAGCGAAAAGTACTGCACAGAGTGAAAATCAGTGGAGTCTTCCCCAAGTGTAGATGCTGCGGTCTGAGTGCCGACAGGTAAGTCTGGAGATACACACCTCAAGAGGCCTGAGGCCAGTGGAGCAGAGAAAGCGCAGGAGCAGGAGCGCGGCAAGCGGACTCCTGCAGCTCAGCCACCATGAAGACGCCCAGCGACCGTCCGGCAGTACTAATAATGGGCCGGTCCCTCTGTGATCGCTGAAGGGGATGGAAAGAGTTTGGAGAAAGTGCTGACGGTATTTAGCGTTGATCCTTGAATCACTAGAGGAGTTCAGGTTATTACTTTACCCCCACATTATGTAGCACTGAATAAATATCCAATAACTGTGGAAGAAATGAGCAAGCGAAACAAAGGGAGCTGAAGTGACTGTCACGTGCGGGCCGAGTGGCTCGCACGAGTGCGCGCTGCGCGGTCTCAGTGTGCTGTGTGCAACGTGTGCTTTCACCAAGCTGCCCTGTCAGGGGAAAGAGAAATTGTTTTCTCCAAAAAAAATTTTTTCCCAGTACTGGAGATTGGACTCAGGACCTTGTGCTTGCCAGGCAGACGCAATGTCTCCATATTTTTATAATGAAAATTCTTAAAAATCTAGTAAAGTTGGAAGAACAGTAGTCTGAATAAGCAGATTACCACCGCCTTGCTATTAATTTTTGTATCATCTCCTCTCTGTAACGATTTTAAAGTCACAAATATCACACTTGACCCCTAAATATTTCATGTCAGTTTCCAAGAAAAAGAATATGTATTTGTATACAAAACTATAATAGAATTATTGTTACTAAGAAATACAATAGTAATTCCCCTATGTCATGGCAATTCCCATAACATAATCATTTTAATTTCTTCACTTATTCCCAAAATATTTTTTGTAATTTGTTTTTCAAATAAGGGTCCAAACAAGGTTTACAGATGTGCTTGGTTGATACGTAACTGGAATGAGAGCTTCCTGACTGAGGAACGAAAGTGACTGAATGGTTTAAGCCTGGACAAAAGTGCTGAGGACAATTTACCACTCGACAGACAGGACTGAATGAGCAAGAGGGTTTGTTTTTTTTTTTTTGGAAGATTGCTTTCTTTATAGTCATTAGTTCAGTTGGAAATTTCACTGTATTTATGGTCTTTGGTCAAGAGTTCTCTTTGCTGGTGGATCTCCCCTCTTCTGTGTGATGCTGCAGTGCACTCCTACTCCAGGAAATCACTTGATAAAAGACCAGCCTTCGTCAGTGGCAGGAACTGAATAGGTGAACATAAATGGTTAGGCGCAACTGTGACATCTTTAGAAGGGAATAATACATTCTCCACTTAGCAAGACATGTTCAAGTACAAAATGGTTCACTGGTTTAGTTAAGCACATGCTTTCCTCATGGACTGCTTTGGACGGAAGTCAAGGACAAAGAATAGCAAAGTCCAGGCAAAGTCAGACATCAGTGTTTCCCATTGTACCTGATAAATCATCAAAGTGCAGAACACATTACGTACACGTGCCGGCCTACTTTCCAGGGTTAACATTGTGTCCTTTCACTTCCCTCTCTGTCTCCCCCTTCTTCCGTCCTTCAATCCAACAGGATTTGATAGTGATGGACACCGGGTAGCACCTTTTTAGATTTGGACTAAAAGTGATTCTAGTTGACCTCCTTCGCATCTATTAAAGTGCAGTTTAGACTCCTAGCGTGCTGACTCTTCTAAAACTGCGACACTTCAAGCCATGTGTGAGTTCCGTCATTGTCAGGAGACCTGGTGAGCACTGGTTTCTTCCCTTTGGTTCCCAGCGATATACACTAGCGCAAAGCTTCTAACAGGCACGATGAGCTATATAAGAAGAGATGACATTAGAATCTGAATACGGTCAAGAACTGCTGTATTGGTTTGACTTTTGCTGCTATAATCATTCAGCTGAGGCTGAATATTTACAAAGGAAAACGGATTGTTCAGCTCAGTTTGGAGGCTGAAAGTCCAAACTGCACAGCGTCACTGTGGTCAGGGTGCCCACAACCCGAGCACTTTATGGGGAAGGGCAGCATGGTGAGAAGTTTGTGCGAAGAGAGGTGACGTGAGTCAGGAAGACAGAGCCAGGCGGGGCAGTCTTGAGGCTCCCCACCATGGCCGTGTTTCTTAAGGGTCTCACCCACTCCCACACTGCCACCGGGGGACCCAGCTTCCGACACACAGATCTGCGGAGGACAGACATCCAAGCCCTAGCAGCTCAGACAGGTAGTGCTTCGCGGGTTTTCTCCTTCCCTGTAAGCCGTATGTGTAGTATCTACTTCACTGCACTGTATCGCCTGGTTTGTGTTACAATAAGCATCGTGGAATTGCGGCCCCTTCTGTTAGCACAGACTGGCCGTGTGCCGCCTTTGCTTCAGGTAGGCTGCCTTGTTTCCAGTCGCTCTGTCCTTCCTTCTCACACACTGGAGTAGCACAGAGCTAGAAGTTTCTCTAATGCAATATTCAGGAATCGCTCTGTAGATCAGTCTGTCCACATTTCCAGCTCATTGTAGTTAAATGAAAGTGTGTATTATTTAAATACTGAGATAATTAAGGTTCCAGAACCAAGTTATTGCTAATGCTTTACAACACTGCTTTTTTCCATTAATGTGGATCCAGAGATCAACTCACAAAACAGAAATGTTACCAGATGTGACATCAAGTGGAATTAGAAATCACTTAGGATATTGAGTATTATCTACTGCAATCACAAATAGTACAGCAGGATATTCACTGTAGGGAGATTATCAGTGAGCCGAAGAGCTTCAGTCATCAGTCTGTGACAGATTACTGTGATCAAAGAGAGGTCTGGGCCTAGCCTTTAGATTCCTGTGCCCAGCCTGAAGCCGTTTGTGCTTCTCAGAAGCAGATAAACATTTCACACTAGGAATCTCACGCACAAAAATAGTTTCCATCTCCACTGTTGGACAGCCTTCATTTTTGCCTACCCAGAACTTTATGCATATTAAGTTCTCTTTCTCAGAGATGTCCAGATGATAAAAATCAGCTGGCTGACTGCATCAACTAACATAACGTTAAACTAAGAACTGTGTTAATGTGTGATATTATCACATTTAGCATCTGTAACAGGAAGTTGTCTAGGGAAATGCTCTGCATACATCTGGGATGCATCTTTTTCAGGCATCCCTGAACTCACACAGTGGCATGCTGAACTCACAACAGCATCCACGTGGAGAGCTTTGCTCTACTCAGGTACTGCACATATGAAAACAGTACGGGAATATACACTAGCCAAAAGGAAATACTGAGGTTCTCTTCATTGCTAGCTCAAAGAGGTTTCGATAGAATCTCTGTGCAGCTGCACCAGGACAACCACAGTCCTAAACTGAGCCTGGAGTGAGGTCCAAAGGCACCCAAACACTTCTGAGGGCTTGGGAGTGCTTCCTGGGAAACTTCCACTGATCTGTTTGTAGGAGTGTTTCCTTTCTTTTTTTTTTTTTTAAACAAATTCAGTTTATTGGTACATTTGAGGAATGCATTATGATCACATTCAACTTTGAGAATTTGTACCTGTACATGGTCTATCTTGATTCCTTTTTTCCATTTCCCTGCCCTCCCTTTAACCCTGACTCACCTATATACATTAGCTTTGTTTCTGTTTTTTTTCCCTTTTTACCATCAAGTATTTCCTCTCTCCTCTTACCTCCCCCGCCCGCCAGCTCTCCTTTCCCTTCGCTCCTTCCTGTCCCACAGCACCTATCACACATTCTGGGTCTCACTGAGGAAGAGAAGAGCTGGGGCTTTCTCCCTCAGACAGCACCTTTTACAGCCAGGTCTTCAAATGTGGAGCTTAAGGAGGAAAACTATAGATATCTGGAAAAAAAAGCAAATTCTCCGAGGTGTAGGACATGACATCAGGAGGCAGGAGACAGGGTCCCTCCCTTTTGGCCGGAAAGACCTTTGCTTCAGTGTGGAAATGCTCCCAGGAAGGGTGCTGGAAGCCCTTGAGAAGCCGTTCTTGACATGGCTGGACCGCCGCCTCATCACAGGCCAGTCGGAAGTGGCGAAGGGTGCCCTCAGCAAGTTTAGGCCGAACCGGAGGAATCTGAGTTGTTATGAGATTATGAAAACCATTGGCTAGGAGATCAGTGAGGCTTTAAATGGGTTGATGTTGGGATGGTTTTCCAACTCAGGAGGGTAAACTGTATTTGTTCACTATAAATTTCCATAAATAGTCACTACTGTCTTGTAAGAGTAGACTAGTGAGAATCTACACTAGTTACAAACTCAGGAATTTTGCAGTACACTCTACAAAGTCATTGTCTCGCCATACTTTGTAGTCAATTCCAACACAACTCAAATGTCTTTCTATTTCTTTTTCTTCTATCTCACACTGAAGTTCAGAGAGTATTGGATTTGTCTTTATTCCTAAGTTCCTTAAAAGTATGTGGCCCAGACGGATGAATATATAAACAACTAGTGATTCATCTGTGCTCACCACAGTGAATCAATTCTTTGTAAGAGTTTATTTTTGGTTAATATAAATGTCTGTGACTTGTGACCTTTATGCCCGTAGGCTAACTCACTTACCATGTGAAGTCCTCCGCAGGATACAGACATAAATACACAGCATGGAGCACTCAGGGACCACTGAGCATCTGCTCAGCGCCTTGAGGCTAAGATCCTGCAGGCCACAGTGGAGCAAAGGGATGTGTCCTCACTCTGAGTTCGCCACGACAGCTGTGTTATTATCAACCAATCCAGGCAGTGGTTCTCACGGACAACTAGTCTACCAACACAGACGTCGCAGAGGCAGCATGCCAGGACCCTCTCACAACGGAAGAAAGCACAAAAATTCTCAGGGGACATTTTGTTTGAGAGTGTACTACTGCTTTTGTTATAATCACCTATTGTTTCCTGTCACAGTGGGGCCCAGGAGCTGGTGGTTTTATAACACACACAAGGCTAAAAATCCACAGAACTAGACGATCCTTGATGGGTCTTCTATGAATCTGGTCAGCCGCTGGAGGTTTTATGAAAAGAGATGGACCTGGCTCTGAGGCAAAGCCTGCTCCTCAACGTAATGGGCTTCCGAAGAGGGTCGATGTTCTTATTCTTATAGTGAGCAGCCTGCTTATAAAAAGGGAGAGCAGACTGCACATTAGGCGTGTTCCGTTCTGCTGCAAATCTAATTCCCACCTCAGATGAATCCGCCATAGACAATTAGAGTTGAAAAAAATCAGAAATGATTTGTTTAAGTTTTCCTCAGAGTTTAACTAGATGTGACAGGGAATTTTCTCAAGGATACCTGCTATATTTTAAATTGATAAACAGTCTCTTATTCTGTGTAAAACACCAAATCCTTTTGCTAAAAAGAATTAACTGAGATAAAATTATCGTTTCTGTTTCTGACTGCAAAAGAGAGAATAAGACAGTGTGTTCCCATTAGAGTAAACAGACAACAGAGATTCTTCTTCCTGCAGTCTCAGATCTCTGATAGGAGACTTCATGTCTGGTACAAGTTATCAAGGATCAAAAGTATTTTGTCCTGGGCTGGGGATATAGCTCAGTGGTTCCGGCGCCTGTCTTGCAAGTTTAAGGGCCTGGGTTCGATCCCAGTAACCACACAACAATACTGGGTGTGGAGACTCACGCCCAGCAGCAATCAGTACCACATACCACAGTGCCGGGCGAGGTGGCTCACGCCTGTCATCCCAGCAGTCGGGAGGCAGAGGCAGGAGGATTGCTGTGATGTGAGTTGGAGCTCAGGGCCAGCCTGAACCACAAAGTGAGACCCTGTCTCGAAAAAACAAAACAAAACAAAACAAAAAACCTTAAAAAAAAAAAAAAAAGTATTTTGTCCCATGACATGAAGGCACAGAAAGGAGAAGAGAAAAATAAAACTATAACCACAACAGTAATAATGAAATAACATAACATTTTACTAACCTCATAAAATGTCCAAGACTGAGGATTAATTCTAGAATAGCGGATTATTTTCCAGAGAAAATCGCTTTTTGATATAAGGGGTTTTTTTGGTAATTTCTTAAAAATTACTTTGCTTGCTACATTTTAGATACACATAATGATAAGATTCATTCTAAAGAGTTTGTCCTGTACGTGACATACCTTAGTTCTTTTTTCCCATTCACCTTCCTTCCCTTCAACTCCTTTCCCCTGTTGTTTATAAAACCTTTGTTTGCATTTTCCTCTCCTATTTTTTCTTTTCCCTTCTTGCTTCCCCCTCCACCTACATAGTGTTCTTTCCCATTTCACCACTTCCTTCCTATTTCACAGTATCTTTTATACATTTAAGTCTTTATTTATACTTTTGGTTTCTCACACCAGAGAAACAATGTGATATTTAAACATGCGTGTCCAAAGAAGCAGCAGAGAGGTGCTCAGGGAGAAAGGGGTGCTCTGAAAAAGCAGAGAAGATGCAGCCTGCAAGCAGCGTGGCTCACGGCAAGAACAAGAGGCAGCGGTGGCCCCAAAGGCAACTGCTGCGCCCTTTTGTGTCTTTTCTGACAGGTGAGCCAGGTGGTCCCACGTGGCCTTGGGCCAGAAGAATGATCTGGAGATATCAAGCCTGGTGTGCTCTGTACCAGGAGATGGGTACAGGATGCCAGGCTTGGCTTGGTCCCATGCCAGGCTTGCGCGCTGATGCTCTGTGCCAGTGGTTAGTAAGTCTCCCCAGCTGGTAGGTCATGTCCAACTGCTCCAGCCATGGTGCTATTCCCGAGCTTCCTATTATATTTCTTCCTGAGAAACATAAGATCTCTGTTTAGATATGTCTACTTCCTAAAAAAAAAAAAAAAAAGACAATGGTCCCTGCCTACTGGGGACTGTATATTTTCTAACCCCTAATGATGATGAGGCTCGCTAGCTGGGTTGAAAGAACCTGTCAGAAAACAGCGAGTTAGTATCTTTATACGGAGAACTGTTGAGTTTGTTTGCTGGAAGAGAACACAGGGACCCGAGGAGGAGTATTAGATAGGCGACCAGTGGCCATTTAAACTGTGAACAACAGACTCACTGAGAAAGAAATGGAGGAAGCAATTCTTCTCACAACAGCACACAAAAAATGAAATAACCAGGAATCAATCTAACAAAAGAAGTAAAAGACCTCCACTCTGAAAACTACAGCATTCTTTAAAAAAGAAATCAAAGAAGATATCAAAAAATGGAAAGGCATCCCTTGCTTGTGGGTAGAAAGAACCAAAATAGCGAAAATGGCCATACTCCCAAAACTGCTATATACATGCAACGCAATCCTGATTGAAATTCCAACAGCACATTTCACAAAACTACAGAAAACATTCCAAAAATTCATCTGGAACCAGAAGAGACCTAGAATAGCAAAAGAAATTCTAGGCAAAAAAGACAAGGCAGGGGAAATCACAATCCCCAGCTTGACACTATCCTACAAAGCCACTGTGATTGAAAACAGCATAGCTGGCAAAGAAACAGACTCGATGATCAGAGGAACAGATTAGAAGATGCAGAAATAACTCCAGACATACTAAGCCACAACATCTTTGAAAAAGGAGCCAAATATCCTCAGTGGAAGAAAGATAGCCTCTTTAATAAATGGTGCTAGGAAAACTGGATCTCAGCTTGCCAAAGATTAAAACTAAGCCTATTTCTCTCACCAGGCACCAAATTAAAGTCAAAATGGATTACAGATCTAATTACTAAAACAGAAACGCTAAACCTGCTAGAAGAGAGGCGAGACAGAACTCTTGAAGGCTTTGGCGTAGGAAAAGACCGTGATCAAAACCTCAGTTGCTCGCGAATTAGTTTAAAGAATTAACAACTGGGATTTATTTTATTAAAAAGCTCTGCATAGCAAGAGAAACCACCAAGAGTGAAGAGAAGATCCAAAATGTGAGCAGAATTTTTTACTAGCTGTTCCTCAGACAAAGGCCCACTCTTAAGAACATACAGAAAGCTTAAAAAAAATCAGCCCAGCCCAAATTTAAAGACCCAATCCAAAAATGAGCGTGTGACGTGAACAGACACTTTTCAGATGAAGAAGTAAGAGCAGAAAATAAATATATGAAAGAATGTTCAACATCACTGGTCATTCAAGAGATGCAAATGAAAACAATGCTGAGATTCCACCTTACCCCAGAAAAAAAATGGCTCCTATCAAGAAATCAACCAAGGCCAGGGATTTAGTTCCGTGGTTCTGGCATCTGCCTGGCAAGTGCAAGGTCCCAAGTCAATGAGATCATACTCATAAGTAAAATAAATAGGACATACATGTGTAAATGCCAAATAATCTTTCTGGTCTAAGAAATCTAAAGTGTATATGAGAGCCATAATGTCTAATATGTATCATGAAATAAGAAGAAAGTGTTCAAGGGAGAAGAGGAACTTGGGAGAAGAGGTAAGGGGAAGGAAAGAAAGAAAAGAAAAAAATCACAAAAGTAGAAAAAATCAGAGACTTTGTAAATGTGGAGGGATGGTAGGGTCGATATATTTTGATATTGCTTATGGTATATCTGGAGGTAATGAGGCAAGTTATATTCTCAACTGTCACTGTGAGTATTCATGTGTAAGGACTTGTTTTTTGATGTTTAATGTATTAATAAAGTGTTAAAAATAAACTGTGATGGAATAGAGGCCATTAGTGACTTTAGTTATCTGTCGCTGAAGTAGGATTGGGATCTTGGATCCTGAGAGGAGCCTCCGGCCAGAGGCTCACAGGAGCAGCTTTCTTCCACCAGCGCGTCCTCAGACGTGTCGGCGGAACTGGCCCTCTCTGGGTTACGGTGGCTGCCATGGGGCCCGTTCAGGTGGTCACTGTTAACCCCAGCTTTGTGAAAATTCCCCTGTAACATCTCTTTCCATACGGAAAGACTCAGGAAGGGTTTTTATAGCTTCCTGCTGCGTTTCCAAGGAAGGGCCAGTGTGTCGTTTTCTAAATACCACCAGAGTCCCTTTTTGACTCCGTCCGTCTTCTTGTGAGCACAGACTGGTTTTACTGCCCTTCGGGCTTGGGGAGCAAGGGCAGGGTCTCCAGGGCTGCAAAGCTGCACTGCTCCCCTCCAGAGCAGCTTTTTTATCTCCCAAAGAAACAAATCTCTTTGGTGTCCACTGAAATGAATGACAGTGACCCACTTGGGAAGACAGACCACCTCGGGGAGCTGTAGAATTTCTTGTTTGTGTTTTATAGATGAGGGTTTGTCAGTTAGCAAGCCCTTTTCTTTTCAGATTGCTGAATGGGCCTATTTAGGATCTATATATACCTTTAGCTTAGCGCCCGAGTAAGGACGACGAGTAGCTGTTTCTAAGCAGAGGTTCCTGGAGGAAGGAGTTTCGTCTCGCTAACCGGTGAGGAACTGACAGGCCTAACGCACTTTTGGATGTCCTTGGACAAAGCTACTTCCGGCAATGAGCCGCACCTGTCCAGGATCTTGGATGGGTAGGGGAGTTCCCCTGTGAAGAATACTGAATAAACACAAAATTTTCTTTGGAGGATTTCTTTTTTTCCTAATGCATGCAGACTGCTCCTATCTCTGCCCTTTTTGTAAAATCTTTCTTTTTTCTTATTCAGAGTGCCATTAAACTGCCTAAGTTTTCCCTGTTTGTTTTTTCCCCTTCAATTTTACACATCTTTTTAGTAGTACATAATGTTTACGTTCCCTGTGGGGATCAAGAAATCGTTTTACTTTTCTCTGTGCCAATTACTTTGCAGTCATTTTATCTTATTGAAGATACAACCTTTTTACCTTGGACAGATTTGTTTATGTCCAGGTCTTTCTGGCACAGACTATAAAATGACTAGTTTCCCTACTGTGTTTCTTCCCTCCAATTAGTTCTGAGTTACTTTACCTTAAATCATAAATACATAAAAGTAGTGATCGCTATGTGGCTGGCATCCTTTGGTTCTCAAGTGTGGTGCTTAGGTAGCACCTTATTTTAACTGTAACTCCTGGGCCTGCAGCCTGGCCCACTGTGACTGAAGTCCCGGGAGAAACCCCAGGCACCTGCACTCTTACCTGTTCTGCAAGTGATTCTGAGGCATACTAAAGGAGCCACTGTATGCGCTCAGTCTCACTGGATGAGTACATTCTAAAGAGCTGTTAAAATCGTTCTGTGGAAGTCTGATTAGCTTCACTAACAATAGTTGGCAATTGACCATACCTTGAAACATACTGTTGTACATAAAACTCTGTTCCTAGAACTCCGAGAGGCTGAGGAAAGAGGATCACAAATTCAAGGCCAACTTAGCAAATTATGGAGATCCTGTGTAAAATAGAAAATAAAAAAGAGCTAGGAGTGTAGCTCGTTATAAAGGGTGTGGGTTCAGTTCTCAGTACAAAAAAATCACATCATTCTTTGCTCTAAGGAAGCGGACCTTGGTGGGGGATTTAGCTCAATGGTTCTGGTGCCTGCCTTGCAAGTGCAAGGTCCTGAGTTGATCCCTGGTAACCACATACAACAACACCGGGTGTGGAGACTCACACCCACCAGCAATCAGAGCCACGTACCACAGTGCCGGGTGGAGACTCACACCCACCAGCAATCAGAGCCACGTACCACAGTGCCAGGTGTGGAGACTCACACCCACTAGCAATCAGAGCCACGTACCACAGTGCCGGGTGCGGAGACTCACACCTATAATTCCAGCACTAGGGAGGCAGAGTCAGGAGGACTGGTGAGTTCAAGGCTGAGTTCAGGACCAGCCTGAACTACAAAGCAAGACCCTGTTTCAAAAAAAAAAAGAAAAAAGAAAAAAGGAAGCTGATATGGAGTATTATAGGGAAAAGCTGAATTTTTATAATTTATTATAAATATTTCAAAATTTAAGAATTTAACCCTTCAATCCTTAATGATCCAGTTTAGCATGAACATAAAAATGGAGCATGATGAAATGTTTTCTCTTGTAATTCTTGTTCCTTGAATTTTTCTAAGTAACATGTATGAATTTCATGCCAAAATTAAACAACTTTCCATCTTTGTTATAAATGTATGAATTTTTTTTTTTTTTTTTTTTTTTTGAGACAGGGTCTTGCTTTGTAGTTCAGGCTGGCCCTGAGCTCAGCCCCAAACTCACATCACAGCAATCCTCCTGCCTCTGCCTCCCAAGTGCTGGGATTACAGGCGTGAGCCACCACGCCCGGCACTACGGTATGTGGTACTGGTTGCTGCTGGGTGTGGGTCTCTACACCCAGTATTTATGTGGTTACCGGGAATCGAACCCAGGCCCTTGCACCTGCAAGACAGGCGCTGGAACCACTGAGCTAACTCCTCGGCCCTTAAATGTATGAATTTTATAACTATTAAAACTTACTTTTCCATATGGAAAGCATAAGGTGTCCTTATGGCACATTAATTAAAAAAAATGTATCCTAGGCAACCAGTGTCACATTGACATCTGTGTTCTTCTTATCAGTGACAAGGAAAAAAGAGAGACACGTGAGTTCCAGAGATTCAGTGCCCACTTGGGAACTGCATGATAAACCGTCCACAGTTACGCTGGCATTCATAAAAGGAAAAAAATTCAACAAAACGTGTAAATATGTTCACCAAAAGTTTTATAATTCACAGGTATCAAGTTTTAATTTACAAAAGTATATGCACAAGGTTTACAGCTTTTCATTGACATGATTGTGCTTCACAGGATAAAAATGACTATATGCTACAGCAGGGATGATTTTTCTGTTTGTTCAGGTGCTCTGAGAAGCAGATGCTAAATAATACTGGCTATGATGTTCAGGGAAATGTTTTTCAGGGGTAAAGAAGAGAAAGCAGAAGTAGCCAGAGAGAATCAACAGTCCGCAAAGTGGGTCTAACACTTGTAAAAGTTCAGGGGAAAAAGGGGGAGTTGGTTTAAAGTCTCGGGACACAGCTCGGATCTAAGAAGTCTGGTCAGACCGATGCGGAGTGCGGGTCGAAGTCACGCCTGGAGGAGCTCTGCGTCCCTCAGCTGTGACCCCGACCTCGGAAGCCCTGTGTGCCCGATGGCTGGGAGAAGCCCCCCAGGCGCATGGTGTCTTCGGGGTCCTAATGCGTCACACACCAGAAATGAAGGCAAAAGCCCAACTGAATTATTTTGTAATTCTGCTGCTCTCATATTCTTTTTATTGCCAAACATAAAACTCAGCAGAGGTCTATGAGGGCTTAGAAGAGCAAGTTATAGACACTGCTCAGCTATGATGACCCAGGGTTCATAAAGTGGACTTTTTGTTTTTAATTAATAAACACGGTTTTAGAGCAGTTCTAGGGTTACAGGAAGTAAGAGTGGCAGGCACAAAATCCATATGCTCCCTACTCTCTCCGTCCCTACTCTCTCTTTGCTCTTTAGCTTCTCTCCTGTTACTCACATTTGGCACTAGTGTGGTATTTTTGATGAACCCATATTTAGTCGTCATTATTAGCTAGGGTCCTAGTGAATGTTTGGGCTCACCTTTTCCCGCTGGTATGTTCTGTGAGGTTCAACCTACTTGTGATGGTGTTCCCCACCTTCAGAGACTCACACAGAATAGTTCCACTGCTGTAAAAATTCTCTGCGTCCACGTCCTCGTCCGTCTCTCCCTTACCCAGCCCAGCCCGGACCTCTGTCAGCCAATGATCTTTCCACTGTTGCCCAGTCTTTCCATTACCCAGAATGTTATGCAGTTGAAGTCATAGATCGTGTATCTTTTTCAGATGTGCACGTAAGATATACACTAAAAGTTCTTCTGTATCTTTTCAGAACTTGATAGCTCATGTCTGTTTGTAACTGCATGGATGGACCACAATTAGTTTATGCAATCACCTATTGGACATTCTCATTGCTTCCAAGTTTTGGCCCTTATAAATAAACTGCTATAACTATTCATTTGGAGGTTTTTATTTGAATGTGTGTTTTCAATACAATTTGATAAAATCAACTGTGACTGCTGGATCAAATGATAAGACTAATGCTCCATTTTGAAGAAATTGCTGAACTGGCTAAAAATGATGGCAACGTTCTAACGACTTTTTCATAAAGGAGTCATAGAAGCCAAAATTAACACTGTATAAAACCCTGTCAACTTCCTTGTTAGAGACCCAGGGCAATTTTCTTTTTGTACAGTAAGGAAAATGACAAAGCCGGGAGGCAGGGAGAGGTTTCCTACACTCTAGATTCAGGAGGGCCCAGCATCTTCCTTGCACAAAACAAAGAACCCAGGTGAGTAGGAATTTCTGAAAAAACTTTGTGCTTCACCTCAGCTACTAATTAACATCCTTTTGACAAATAGGATGTTTATACTTCAAGACTGTAGCCCGAGTCAAAACACGTAATTTCCAAAGCTTCGTGAACAACTGTGGATAGTTTCTAAATATGTTCACCAAAAAAAACAACAGAAGGTAACGCTGGACTGCAGGGAAGGTGTTAATTTTCTTCTTCTACCTTTTCAGTCCTTGAGGATAGATTTTAAATCCTTTTTAATTCTCTAAAACAAGTTTTAGAAAGAGAAGCAGATGGTCTACCACGCCTAGCACACCTGTTTAACTGGTTACTCTCACTCAGACAAAGCTTCCAAACAAAAGACTCATACTGATTTACTAAAAATACTTAATAATTACACCACATATGTTCCTCTGCAGAGTGTGAAGGAACCAAGGTGTTCTCCAGTTTTTAAAAACAGCCCCATTGTCATTAATAAAAGGAAATTCTACTTCAAACATAAAGGCAGATCAATTCTTTCGTTCCTAACTGTAAAGGCGAAGCACGCTTATTGTAAGAATTTTAACCAATGCTTAAAACTACACCCAATTCCACCATAAAAAGATAATCACTATAAATACTTGGGGTAATACACCTTCAGGCCTCTCTCATTCAGTACAAGAAATGTATATTTTATTATTATCTGTTTTTTTTTTTAATATGTGTTATGTTCCATACATCCTCCCATCTCACGCAGACCTCAACCCCCAATCCTGGTGACTGCATACTTTCCACTGTACAATTATATCACAACTTATTTATGAACCCTGCACTATATTAAGCAAAAATTAGGTCATGCTAATTTTTTGGTTGACATAAAAAACTTTATATTCTTATAAAATATTTTTGAGGTTTTATTTTTGTTACCTTTTTGAGATGCTTTACACTACTAGAGCATAATTAAGTTTAAGATTATATGGTGTTTGGGGGGCTGCTACATTTGGTCAAGTTTTGTGCCAAACCGTCTTCCAACACTGTTACAAAATCGTCTTAATGTCCCGACTGACTTGCTAACACCGAACATTTGATAAGTAAACATAACCATAAAAATACTTATAGATGAAAAACTGTTTTGTATCTTTTTACATTTCTTTAAAACTCAAGCATGTTTTCTTTTACCTATTGTTCATTTATATTAATTTTATTATTTGCTCATATTTTTGTTAGATAATATTTTTCTTATAATCCTGAAGATCTGACTATTTGTTAGATGAGGCAAAAGGTATCGGTTGCATTTCAAAGAGAGCTACTTTAAAAATAAAAAACAAAAAAAAAAACCCCTCTATTTAGAAGACCCTAGTTTTAAATCTTATCCATAAATTCACCAGAAAAATAATAGTATTCTTCTAGAGAAAGGTATATATTGCTATGACAGAATTATGCAAAAGGGTTTACTTTCTCCTCTCAAAAGAGGTTTCAGATGATAGTTATAAAAATTATTTATTTGACAGGAGGGTCTAACAGTCATTGTCTGATAGATGTGGGTATTTTCCAGCCATGAAAATCAAAGCAAACCAGAGAACACAAAACAAATTTATATAAACATACTGCTCTGAGTTTGTAGTCCCTGCTTTCTGATAGTGTATATGCATCGTCTGTATCACCAACAGAAAAGAACTGGACTTAAGAAGTAAATCAGTACCACAGCCCACGCACTTGTGACAATCGTGAGCCCCTGTGACCTGACCACACTTCGGTTAGGAATGCCAGTCACGTCAAAGAGGGCGACCACCCCGAGTCAGTGCGTGTGCATTGCTCCCTGAAGAAGACGTAAAGTCCGGCCAACCCCACCAACTCCACAGGTTTAGGAACTTTGTACAAAATACAATGTACAGAGAAATGCCCCCCTCTTCCTCTCAGAGCCTAAAAACTAAGGAGAGTCCTTCCCTGCTTTGCAGCACAGAGTAAAAATATAGGGAGATCAGAATGTAACATATGTATAATTGCTGCCATTGTATATATTTTAGATTAATTTTTATTTCAAAAATGTTGAATTTTTGTTTATTTTTAATCCCCACTGAAGATGTAATACAACATATGCAAATATCTTATGCACAGAAACAATGAGCTAAGACTCAGCTCCATTTTGGCTATTAATAAACTGACCCAGAACAGCACTCGTTAGCCTTGTCACCGACAGAATCGACGCGTCTCAAGAAGCGAGGACCGACGGGCACGACCGCTCCGGCCCTCCTCTCACCTCACAGTAGGAAAGATGATCTCTACTCGCCAGGTATGTCTGTGACACACATCTGCTCTTCAAAAACATAAGATCGTTCACCCAGGTCAAGCCGCAGTAATACAAAACCAAGAATAAAAATGTGGATCTCTTCCTCTAACTATGACTTTCTCTTGGGAGGTAGATGGCAACGCTTTGTATAAGACCAAAGCACACTGTCACTTTTTTAGTGAAGAAAAATCCTATTCTATTCATATTTATTACCTATTCTATGAAGATCTTGCATTTCCTACTTAGACCATAAGGGCGAATTAGCAGGGACTTTATCCATTCATTTTCAGCTGTTTTCTCATGTGTACATAGTGAATACTTGTTTATAGTGCTTTGCAAGTCTTCAGTAAAATGAGGTAAAAAGTCTACAAGTGCATGACATATGGTACTTATAATAAATCATATAGTGCCTTTAAAATATTATAAATTGCTGAGGAACTCTGAAAGACAGGATTTATTTGAAAATAATTAAATAAAACATGTTTGGTAGTCTTCTTAGCATGTGTGAATCGCACCTAAAAGAAGCCGTTATGCTGGGTGTGACGTCACATGCCTGTAATCCCCCAGTACTTGGGAGACTGAGACAGGATGATCTCTTTGAATTCAAGGCCAGTCTGAGCCGCACAGTGAGTTCAGGATCAGCCTGAACTACAAAGTAAGACCTTGTTTCAAATAACAAACAAACAAGCCATTATGTGCTTGTGTGTATAGCGTATATACGCGTGTGTGTGTGTGCGCTTGTGTGTGTACTGAACATAAACTTTGTTCCTAAGCATGATAATCAAACACAGCGGAAATAGAACATTTTATAACAGTTTGATTCCTACACAAAATCACATTTTAGAAAATCTTGACTTTTCATGTAAAAATAACAATCAAATTGAAGATACAGCTGTCACTGCCTCTCTAGAACCGAGCTTGGGCTTCAAGTTTTGTTGTTTTTTTTTTTTTAGCTGTAACCCTTTCTGATGACCCACAAGTGTCTACGCTCCTGAAATACATACAGTTTGCTTACAGATAACAAGTGATTAGAAGGTTTTCAACATGCATGTTTCATTTTTCTTTGCAGAAGCATTTCCTTGTGATTCTTACATAATAATATTAATAATATTTGAAGTTTTCATGATTTTTTTTTTTTTTTGAGGCAGGATCTCACTTTGTAGTTCAGGCTGGTCCTGAGCTCAGCCTTGAACTCAGCAGTCCTCCTGCCTCTGCCTCCTAAGTGCAGGGATCACAGGTGTGAGTCACCAGGCCCGGCATTGTTATATGTGGTTACCAGGGATCAAACTCAGAACCTTGCACAAAACTCCGGAACCCCTGAGCTAAATCCCTGGCCCTCATGATTTTCATTAATGTGATATCTTATTAAATGTATCCTGGGACCAGGGATTTAGCTCAGGGGTTCTGGTGCCTGTCTTGCAAGCACAAGGACCCGGGTTCGATCTCTGGTAACCATATACCATACTGGGCATGGAGACTCACGCCCAGCAGCAATCAGTACCACATACCACAGTGCCGGGCATGGTGGCTCACGCCTGTAATCCTAGCACTCAGGAGGCAGAGGCAGGAGGATTGCTGTGATGTGAGTTGGAGGATGAGCTCAGGGCCAGCCTGAACTACAAACTGAGACCCTGTCTCAAAAAAAAAAAAAAATGTATCCTGTATTTCTTTTAAAATAATAAAAGACATGGAATGTCCTGTTAATACTAACTCATTTTGATTTTTAAAATATTTAGTAGTAAAATTGACTATTTTTGATGATTGCTTGGATTATTCTATAGAACAAACTATTAATTGATTATGACTGCATTTCACCACTGAAATTCCAAAACTAAACAAAAGCCCTGAATGTTGTAACTACTATAGCTGAACATCATGGTTATTTCTAAGTATATATTTTGCTGGTCAGATCTTTTTTATGGAAAACTACATGGCTCTTAGCAGGAAGGGAGAAGTAGTGTGAAAACCAGCGACTGACATCACCTACTTTGGCCCAAGGAGCCTGTTTGCTGTCAATTAAGCAAACGGATCCAGTTTTTCTGTTTTGCTAGAATCGTTTATCATAGCAATATTAATATTTAGTTGCCATTTACATGCCAAGTGCTATGCTGGTTCACTGAATCCTTAAAGCAACACTGTGAAGCAGTTATTACAAAAGCCATTTCCTGATGAGAAAATCGAGGCGTAAGAAGGCGAAGTAATTTGCTCAAGGTCATGGAGCTATGTCACAAAAGTCTGTGCTCCAGCTCCACAGTTCACGCCTTGTACACCTATTAATGGCTTCAAACAACCTTAATGAGCAGGTACGTGTGTCACATGCACCCCGCCACAGAGGAAAACGTACTCAGTTACACAGTTCCTGACCTCGTTGGGCTTCGTGGGAGAGACACACAACAAAGGCAAATGAGGGAGATGATCACAGGCTGTGTGAAGGACCCTCGCCCAGGTCTGAGCCTCCCGGGAGGGGCAGCGGTAGGTCAGCTGCGGCCGCCGACACACTGTGCCCTCCAGGCCACACAGAAGCATCGCCGGCGTTTTTCAGCCCTGCAAGGTCTCAGTTCTCAGGGGGCATCAAGTACCCAGTGCAGTCTGGCTAAGTTAGGTAAATGGTTAAGTCTCTGACTGGGAACTGAGAACGCCACAGCCGGATTGTCCCTGGGACGCAAAGGGAGCTGGGGAGAAACTTTCCTAGAGAGATGGTCCCTGGTGCATTGTCGCCTGCTCTTCCGAGTGACCAGCCTGGGTCTCAGGGCACCTGCCAGACAGGGTCACACTTTTTAGTTTGTACGTGGGGACAGATGGCTTTTGGTTGATGGAGAAAAGCAATGACTATCTCATTATGACTAATTTTACTAATAATTTTACTTTACTTTTTGATAAGGTTCAGTGGTCTCTTATGGAAAGCGTCACATCTCTGAAGATAAAGTCACTAAAATCCATGGTTCTGTTGAAGTCCAGGGCCATTTTTATCACTGAAGTTCTTACATCATGACACCGACAAGGATGGCCTTTAGTCTCGGCCTTGAATAGTGGCCATTTGCGTGTATTCACTGGAGGCGCCAGGACACGACTTCCACTGAGCCCGAAGACAATATTGCCCCCAAAGACCCAAACCAAAATGATGTCTCTGTGGGCTTTGGACGCCGGTGCCTCTGTGAGACTCCCGGAAACAAGCTGAAGCAGCTGTGAGACACCTGTCTTTTCCAAATTTTGTCCGGCTCAGAAGGCACCTAGTTTGCTAGGGCTGCCACATGCACGCACCACACTGGATGGCTTTAAACAACAGAAACATACTTTCTCTCAGTTCTCAAGGCTGGAGGTCTATGATGAAATTATCAGCAGGGCGGTGGCTTCTGACACCTCTGCTCCTGGTCTGTAGATTTTTGCTGTCTCCCGGGCTTTCGCGTGTTCCTTCTTCCCTGCGTGTATCTGGGTCTTAATCTCCTCTCGGGAGAACGCAGGCAGAGCCCACTCTGATGACCTCATTGTTACTTAATTACCCAGTCACAGTCTTTATGCCAGAAAGTCATAATCTGAGGTACTTGGGGTTAGGACTTCAAGACACACTCCGGCCCACAACAGGAGAGCTGGCGGAATGTGGGAGCACACGCCGACCAACACCGTGGGACAGGCTTCAGCTCCCGAACAGCTCC
>PVIR01025021.1:0-25305 GCA_004026965.1 Petromus typicus | reverse complement strand
ATTTTATAGACCATTCTAGAAACTCATAGAAATTCTCAGTTTTGGAGTCTTTCAGCAAGGATCTCTTGTTTGTGTATTGCTGCTAGCTGAACTTTCCTTGAAGGTAGTGAAGACTGGCTCTTCCTGTTTTGCCATCTTGCTGATAGTCTCACTGTATAAGTTCTTGTAGTCTTACTCCATAGAAACAGAACAAGTCTGTTTGAGTTTCCAAAGAAGAATACCACAAACTAATGACTCATAAACAGCAGAAATCAATTTCTTATAATTCTAGAGGTTCAGTGATCCAAGATCAAGGCACTGGAATATTGGGGTCTGGTAGGGACCTGCTTCCAAGTTCATAGTCGGTCATCTTCTTACTGTAACTTTACATGGTCGAAGGGGCAAGTAAGCTGTCTGGGTTCTTGTAGAAAGGTTTCAGTTCTGTTTGCCAGGACTTTTAATTCTTAATCTGATCATTTTTCAAAGTCCCTCCTTCCTAACACTGTCATACTAAGAATAAGATTTCATCATAAGAATCTGAGAAGAGTAGAAGCCCTTAACATAGCATGTTAACTGGCACTGGTTCAGTTTGTGGTTTTGTTTTTATTGTTGTTGAACTTGATGATTCAGTCTTTCATTGTGTTGAGATAATAGTTCCTTTTGGGAATTGTTCCCAGTGACATTAATTTATGTTTACAAGGCTAGGGTCTTTTATATCCTTTTAGAGTACAGAAACTTGAAGAATAGATCATTGTAGATACCCTGTTTAAAAATAGAACTCATATGTGAATATCTAACTAATGTCCATTAAAATAAAATTCCGTATGGACTGGGGATATAGCTCATTGGTTCTGGCACCGGTTTTGTAAGTGCAAGGGCCTGGGTTCGATCCCTAGTAACCACATATGACAATACTGGATGTGGAGACTCACAGCCACCAGCAATCAGTACCGTATTCCACAGTGCTGGGCATGGTAGCTCATGCCTGTAATCCCAGCACTTGGGAGGCAGAGGCAGGAGGATTGCTGTGGGTTTGAGGCTGAGCTCAGGGTCAACTTGACCCTGTCTCAAAAACAAACAAACAAACAAAATACAGTTCCCTAAATATTTTCTGTACAGTAGCTATCTTAAAACAGGATGCAGGTTCACTACAATATAACATAAATATAAATTCACATATCCTATCCTTCTTCTGCTACCCTAAATCACACAAGGTCATAGCAACAAAAGTTCTAGTTCCAACTATATGAAGCCCATATGGTAATTATTACCACAAAGGAGGTTGGAATTCTAGGTACTTCTTTTCATTTGAATATTGTAAGGAAAGTCCAGCAACCCAATCAAACTATAAAAGTATGTTTATGTTTTCTCTAAACTGTTTTATATGTATTAAATGATTACTGAGTGATGAATACATGAATCCCCTGAAATAAGAACTGAGCACAGCAGAACAATCTGATGCCATGTGACTCAAATTCTTTTCTCATGCATTCTCTCAGACTCCTAGCTCATGAACATGTCTCACTGTCATCTTCTATCACCTAAAACGTCATGTGGTTATCTGAGCACCATCTTACACTCCAACCAAAGACCTCTAATCCTCCTTTCAAGAAACATGTTCAGATATTTCTCACATTGAGAAGAGAGGAGGTGGTGAGAGAGAAAGGAAGGAAGAAAAGAAAGAGAAGGAGAGAGAGAGCTTTTTATTGAAAAATATTTATACAGTACTAATTACAGAATACGCATCATGCTAAGATTTATGTTATGCAGTAGAAGCCTCTGTCCTTAGATATCCAAGAGTTTAGAGAAGATGGACTGTAGTAAATATTGTTTTCTATCAGTCACATCCACACACTCAGAAAAGGAGAGATGGAAATGTGGTCCTGCAGATATGGGAAGAAAACATCATCAGTAGAGAGACTACCTATGGAGAAGGGACATTTGACATAAAGGTAAGAGTTAGATGAAGGGAAAATGGAAATGTTCTGAGCAGAGATAAAGCTTTGTTCCAATTAGGAATTAGTAAATCTAAGGAGAAGGTTAATATGATTAAGGTAAGAATGGGCAGGAGCAGAGACTGTAGAAGTAGGCAGTGATAGATTTAACTAGTGATTTTAGGATATGTTATGATGATTGTAGAATTTCTGTTTCTTCCTTGAATTCTTTCATTTCTCTTTTATGTATCCTGAGACTTTCATATTTGGCACATACATATTAGGAATGATTTTGTTTTCCTGTTTGATGTTGCCTTTGTCATAATGAAATGATTTTCTTTGATAATACTCTTTGTTTTGAAGTTCAACTAATTTAAATATCACTTGTAGATTTGTGATATTGTTTACAAAGATTTTCTTTATTTTGTGTACCTTCAGTTTACCATGTCTTTATGTTTGAATTACATTTGTAGTCATTATATATTTGGTCTTTTTATCTCTTAATCTTTTCTTTCTTGTGTGTTGAACTGTCAACATTTAATCTGACTATCATTATGATTGTATTTAGCTCTATCTTTTTTTGTTTTTACCTAGCTTTTTAGATCCATGGTTACTTTCCTCTGCCTCATTTTGGATTACTTACTTGTTTTTTGAGGTATTTATATTTTGAATTTCCTTTCTTTTTAAAAACACTGATACATCTTTTATCACAAGATGAGCAAGCTGTGTTCAAACCTAAAAATACACAAACTCAACAATAAGCCAGAAGATGTATCCTGAATTTGTACAACATGGACCCCTTAAAAAATCGGGACCATGAATTTTTATAAATGGGAGAATTTACCAAAAATTCAAAGAAATTCCAAAAGATACAAGATGACAAGTTAAAGAAAAGTATGCTTGTCTGGTAAACATGTGAAAAATGTGTATTCTGCATAGTAAACAAGAAAATTAAAGGAAAACATTAATGAAATGTATTTTGATCTCCAGACAAAAAGCCTGACAGTATCAAATGCTGATGAGCATGTTAAAAAAAACAAGTGAGTAACTTTTGTATGCTATTCCAATAAAAGTTGGTACAATCTCATTGCAAAGCAGTTTTTTTTTTTTTTTTTAGGTTTTTTTGAGACAGGGTCTCACTTTGTAGTTCAGGCTGGCCCTCAGCTCAGCCTCAAACTCACATCACAATCCTCCTGCCTCTGCCTCCCGAGTGCTGGGACCACAGGCGTGAGCCACCACGCCCGGCACTGTGGTATGTGGTACTGGTTGCTCCTGGGTGTGGGTCTCCACACCCAGTATTGTTATGTGATTACCGGGGAATCGAACCCGGGTCCTTGAGCTTGCAAGACAGGCGCCGGAACCACTGAGCTAACTCCCCGGCCCTGCAAAGCAGTTTTATGCCTGGGATAGTGGTGCATGCCTTCTAGAGTAATCCCATCCCACTACTCTAGGAAGCTTAGAGGAGAAGCTTATGAGTTTGGAGCTAGCCTGAGCAACTTAACAATTTCAGGAAACCCTGTTTCAAAACAAAAATGTAGAAAAGGCTAAGCAGGTGGCTCAGTGTGAAGGCTCTGTGTTCAATCTTCAATACTACAAAATAAAGAGGAAGGAAGGAAAGAAGGGAAGAAAGAAGGATGGATAAGTGGATACTGGGCATCATATAATAAAATGTACACATTATATGTAATCTGTAATTTACAAATTATACCTATAGTTGTTCATTGTAGAGAAATTCTTTTTTTTTTTTTGAAACAGGGTCTCGCTTTGTGGTTCAGGCTGGCCCTGAGCTCAGCCTCAAACTCACATCACAGTGATCCTCCTGCCTCTGCCTCCCAAGTGCTGGGATTACAGGCATGAGCCACCACGCCCGGCACTGTGGTATGTGGTACTGGTTACTGCAGGGGTGAGTCTCCACGCCCAGTATAGTATGTGGTTACTGGGGATCGAACCCAGGTCCTTGGCACTTGCAAGACAGGTGCTGGAACCACTGAGCTAACTCCCTGGCCCTGTAGAGAAATTCTTAATAGTAGACTGACCATGATGCTAATAGATTCAGCATGTGGGTCTACTCAGAATCTACACACTCAGAAAAGGAGAGATGGAAATGTGTTCATGCAGATATGGGGAATCTGAGGGCATCTATGGGGAAAACCAACCTAGACTAGAAGAACTATGAAAATTAATAAACAGTTTGAAGATGTTAAAGTTTAAAATAATTTGTTCCAAATAAAAAGTTGAGCCTTTTTCATCCTTCTCTGTGCTATATATGAATATAAATATAAATACAATGAAAATAAAAACAAGATCATATTACCATTATGCAGTAGTAATGTAGAATAATATTTTCCATATGGTGAAAGATGTTTGTTTTTCTTATTCTTTTTATGACTTACAAAAACCAGAAAAATAATAAAGAGAGGAGACTACGTTCCTCATCATTCCCAGAAAAGAGTTGAGTATTTGTGACTTAAAGTCAGGCTTTCTTGCTTCGGATGATCTTTGGGGATTTTGGTGTTTAATGGTCACAAAGAGAATTTGCTTTGTCTTCACTTATTGAGAGAAACTCATTCTGAGAGTTGGAAAGGCTGAGAGGCTCACCTCTTTGTTGTGATTTTTTTCCTTCATACCATTTTATGTCACTGTCTAGTGTCCATTCATCTCATTCTGCAGAATTCCCTTGAACATTTCTTGTAGAACTGTCCAGTAGCAATCAACTCCCATCACTTTGGTGTGTCTGGGAATATTATAATCAGTTCTTCACCTTTCCTCTCTACTATAGATAGGACTCTTCACTGATTCACCAATATTTTAAAGTTTTATTTATTTATTTATTTTTGTTTTCATGCTCTGAAATATCACTACTTCCTGGCCTCCCCAGTTTCTTTTTTTTTTTTTTTTTTTTAGGTTTTTTTGAGACAGGGTCTCACTTTGTGGTTCAGGCTGGCCCTGAGCTCAGCCTCAAACTCACATCACAGCAATCCTCCTGCCTCTGCCTCCCGAGTGCTGGGATTACAGGCGTGAGCCACCACGCCTGGCAGTAATGTGCTAACCCTTTGTCTATAACAAACGGCTTCTGTCTTTCTGCTGTCAAAATTCTCTCTGTTACCCCTTTCAAATGTTTTAGTGTAACATTTCAGTATGATTCCCTTTGGATTGGTCTTGGACTTTGTTAAATATCTTAAGTGTGTATCTTCACACTTTTAATTATATTTAGTTTTCAAGACAATTTCTCACATTTTTCTATTCCACTTTCTCCTTTTAACACTCCCACAATGCATATTTTGTCAGCTTGATTGCACCCTGTGGGTGCCTTTGGTTGTTTCACGTGCTTCGTCGGCCTTTTTCCTTTTTTTCTGATTTGATGATTCTCATTGTTCTGTCTTCCAAGTTCATGGGTACTTTCTTCTGCCTACTCAAACCTGTTTTTGAATTCCTCTACTGAATTTTTATTTCCATTACTATATTTTTTAGCTCCAGAATGTCTTTCTAGATCCTCTTTAAAAGATTTTTTTCTCTTTACTTCATTTTGAACATTAATCTTTTTCTTTCTCCACATCTTTCTTTCATTTTTTGAGCATGTCTCAAATAGTTGTTTTAAAATTTTTGTCTAGTATACCTGTCTTAGGTGTTTTTATGGGATAGTTTCTATTGACTTTTCTTTCCCTTTGAAACCCCTTACTTGGGTTTACTAGTTTATCATCATCATCATCATCATCATCGTCATCATCATCATCAATTGTCTTTGTGCCAATAGCCAATTTGTGATGTAAAATTAATCTCTCCTGAGTCTGCATATTTCCCCAGGAATGTATTGATCACATTCTAATTTTTTCCATGTATGCAATCATTTATAAGGCTAGAAATTTTTATCTCTGCTTTTAAGGCTGATTGTTTTCCAGTTATTTCTTATTTTTAGGTAAGCACAGTCTTGTTTTTTTTTTTTTTCTGGAGAAAAAGAGAAATTTAATTATTTTTAAAAACTTATGTTCCCTAGTATTATATTTTCTAAATTATATTTGGTGAAATGCTATTATTTTAATATTAATAGTAAAAAACATATTGCATAGTCAAATAAGTTAGAGAAAATGTTAAAGTGAAAAAGCAAAACTGCTCAGAGCCACAAGATAAAATATAGATTCTTAATTAAATGGCAGTCTTAATGTGAAGGATATGGTTAACTGAATCTTTCCTCCAGTTAAATTAATCGGGGAACAATAGTACTACATAGTCTAGAAAATGCTACTCCAATGCAATTGAAATAAATCCAGACTTATAGAAATATATCTATGATACAGTGTCAAAGAATGTAACTGTTTCATAGTTAGTAATAACACAGTTACTCTTTTACTTCTTATCAAATAATGAACTACATCTCCCTTTTGGGCATTCTTACTTTCTTAAAAATGTTGCATGTAAATATCATGGGCTAATTATTCTAATATGATCCAATATTATGAGAAATCAGTATAATTATTTTCAAATCCTTCAATGTTAGATTTTCTAAAATAGGTACACTTGCAATTTTAAAATACTGGGTGCTCTACAAGAAAAAAATATCATTTTAAGGGGAATGAAGTTTTCTCAGCATGGATGTATAATTTTAAATGTTATCATTACTTAAAAGGTGCTATTGAACTTTGAGATAGAGTAAATGAGGAAGAGAAGCCATTTGGGAATGTAGGTGACAAAGCCCCTCTGCAGTGCAGGAAAGCATGGAGGCCTACCCGGCTGTTATGCATCGAGTGAAAGGGGTGTGGTGGGGTGATTAGTGATTTATTGGTGATACCAGCTCTTGTTGGGCCTTGTTGGCCTTTCTAAGATTTTGACTCTTACTTTGTGGGGCTCTGAGTTGAGGAATCGTGTTTCAGAAGGAAAACTGTGGCTCTAGAGAAAAGACTACAAGGGGCCAGGCAGTGGATCAGCCACTGTCAGGAGTTCAAAGAGGGAAATGGGTTAAATTGTACCTCAGTGGAAGCAAGGGAGCTCCTGAGAAGTGGTCAGATTCCAGTAATACTGGAAGAAAAAGGCAAATAAGTGGATGATAGTTTGGGTATGGACTGTGAGAACCAAACAAAGAACCAAGAATGATCTCAAGGCTTTTGAATTAGGTCATAGGAAGCAAGGGTTCCTATTAACTTAGGTGGCAACTGTTCATGAAAGATGAAGTCAGAATTCTCTGGTAGCCTGGAGATTACAGTGTCCATTTTGATGGGATCCTGTCAGGGTTGAATATATTGACAATACTTAATTTTGTGCTCATTGTAAAGGAGGAAATGCTGAACCAAGCCAGCCTAATATCTGTGAGTGAGTCCCAAAAGTTAAATTGACAAGTGAGAAGTAGTTATTGGCACAGGTTGTAGAAAAGATTGAATGAAGTGTTGTGGGCTACAGTCTCATCAAGCATTTAAGTTGCATGTAATGTGTAACTTTGTATGTCATGAATCTTATTCATATGAATATGTCTCCAGAAACAAAAATCCATATGCACATGCTTACACTTGACTTAAATTCTTTCTGGAAATATTTTAAACTTTATTGTTTTAGAATAACTGTAATTTTTTAATATCAGTTTTGAAACAGTGTTTGAAGGGTGTCTGAATAGAATCTTGATTTTGGCTTAGTTTGGTGTTGGCATTTGAGAAGGTATGTAAATTTTATGTAGAAAAAACTAATGTTTGAATTCAATTTTTGTTATTAAATATAAAAGGAATAATCTTATTTAGCTTTCTGTTACTTATCCTTGAGGACAAAAAATATTGTTAACCTGAATCTTTTCCCATAAATACATGCTTTCTTTTTGCCAGATGCTCAAATGTCATTGGACTGTTTTAAAGTAGTTCTATTTGATCTCTGTGAAACAGATGGAAGTATTTGTTGCACAAACTGTATTTAGAATGTAATCTTTTTTCTCCCCTGATTGCATATGTTTGGCAGTGAGCTTTCTCTTCTAGATGTGAATGAATTTTGGGCAGTCTCCAAATCTAAACACACCCTAATTTCAAAAACCACAATCCTGAGGGCCCAATTCCTGTTTACTGAGGAATTAAAACCTAGTAAAACCACATAGTTACTAAATACAGTATATTCTAGTGAGTTTTTAAAAACAAAAATCTTCATCGTTTATTTAGGATTATTGACTATCATTAAGTTCAGAGAGTAAAGTTTTTTCATAAGCAGTATATAATATTTATAGTTGGTTAAATATGTAGCTTCCGATCACTCTTTCTGTGGCGTAGTGAGTTTATGGGTTGAGTGGGGAGGGACAGACTGTGGAGGTCAGGACTCAGCCAGTAGTTGGAACATATTTCCTGTTTTTTTCTGTAATGCACAGAATGATCAATATTATGAAAAAATGTGTTTGCAAAAAGCATCCACACCAAACTATCAGTTGAATTGTTGTTAGGAAAGGTTCAGTTTTTAAATTTAATACTTAGGAAACAAAATCAAAAGTCCTAAGACAAAACCAAACCTTGGAAAGGAAGTTCAGTTGAGGAAAAAAATGAAAGATAGGAAGGGGGAAATATTCCACACCCCTTTGTAATTAAACAGTTCTAATCCAATTAGAAAGAAAAAGAAAAAAAAAAAAAAACCAAAACAGAAAGAGTAGAAGGATTTAGAAGTCTAAATTTACACTTCTCAGGATTAGATTTCACAGGCATGCTTTATAGTTTGAGTAATCTGTACTTAGGGAGGTAGTTGACATACCATAAACTTTAATCTAGAGGAGCGTTATACTCTGTGTCACATGATACAGCATCCTCAAAAGTGTATACCGTATTACATTAATGAAAATGAATTGGATTAACCATCTGTGTTCCCATAACTTCCTAGAGGAATTTAATTGATTCATGTTTTAAGTAACGTTTAATCATCAGTTTCTTCAAACTGAAATGAACGGAGTATTGACTTTCTTCACATAGCTGTTTTAAAACCGTACTCTCACATTTCATTGTTTTATTGAGTTGGTTCAGGGAATCACTTCAAGTGTGCTCATTTTCAGCTAGAAACGTGCTTAAGGTTAATTTCAGAATTAAAAACAAAAAAAGCTTTAGATCTTGAATCACCTAGAGACTGACTCCGTAGGCTTAATAAAAACCAGGAATTACATTTCTTTCGTGTTCATGTAGGATGTGATATTCTCTGCCAAATCGTAAAATTATTGACTGATAATTTGATAGCTATTCTTATTTTAGATAAACCAGTTGTACCTCATGAATTCCTGGAAAATGAGAGTTAAAATGATAAACACTGCTAGGCTGCAAATATATGGAGGTAAACGACAGTACTCATTTGTACACATTTTCCTTTTGTTTTAATATGAGAGTTTAGTTAGATCAGTTGATATCCAAACTGTTGTCTTACTGGGGAGCAGTGAGCATTTTGTGGTCAGTGTAGTGTTAACAACCATTTGCTATTTGCATTTAGTACTCTGACCACTGCATTTTCTCATTCAACTTTTAGTTTTGCATGGCCTGGTTACTTTACCATCTTGCAGTGTTCTGTCCTTCAGCTACTTGACCCCTTCTCAGTTTCTGAAAATTCCAGATCCCACCACTATGAGAATAGTGGCCAAAGGTGCTGTTTCTGAGTGATTCTTACTTTCTCTGTTTTTCTAGTAAACATCTATCAAACCTTCACTTCTCATTCCTTCCTTTCCTGGGAATTCTGTGGGCCATGTTGCACCTTATTTTCTAAACACTTGTCTGCTTAGACCTTCCAGACATAGTCTTTTGATTCTGTTTATCCTCTTCTCCAATCTCATGAAATTCCCATTATTCCCACCAACGACTGTATCTGCTTAATACATAATAACTAATACAAAAATATTTGCCAAATGGATGTACCAAGGTGTTTTTAGTATTTAGAACACTAACCTAGACAGGTTTTCTTAAATAGAATTTCTGTTACACTATCATCTTCTAAAATCATGATTTTCAGTTGATGGTGTTGCTTTTTCAAAGAAAATGACTCTATGATCGTATGTTCCACGAAGTTAATTTGAATGTCAATTTTCCATTTGAAATAAAGACTATTTCCTTATTGCCATTGTTTTAGAAAGACCATTTAGAAAGACTATTTCCTTATTGCCATTGTTTTAGACCATAATAAAGAAATCTGTTCACTTAAACATGCAGTTTTTGAGGAAATAGTGTTGGTGCCCCTGGCGCTTCTCTCTTAGTGCATCAAGATCATCATGTCTTTTTATATTGGTGATAGCGATTAAAAGAGAGATTATTTTTAGAACTCCATGGCACTTCTTCCAGATGTTGATGATTTTCTTCTTCCGAGCCACCAGCTAGTTACTAGACCCACTAAAGAAATCTATCCCTTGAATTGTGTGTTGCCACTTAACATTGTAACACTTGCTTTGTAGAGTTAGTGATGCCACCATTTATTTTTACAGAAAAGCAAGATCTCCTAGATAGGTCCCTATTCAGCCAGGCCTTCAAGTCTCACTTCTAGGCATTCAAAGCTTTCTTTTTCAAGCAAATATTTTCAGTGCCTCCCTCACTGTCCTGAAAAGAAATTTATGAGTAATACATTCTACTTACTTATATAACTTAAGTCATCTATTGTACTACGTGTCCATGTATTCTACTTCATGCATAAAGTAGAAATAATAAAACAATTTTCAATATTATGATGATTTTTTATCCTCACCATGAAACAGGAAGAAAATATTCAAAGGGGAAGGAAATTGAAGAGGGATTGGGGAAAGAAAAGAAGGGAAGAGAAAAAAATGAAAGAAGGAAAAATGGAAACAAAGTTTATGTAAATAAGATTGTTGGACTGAATGGAGGGTGGGGGAAGGGAAAAAGTACGAACCAAGATGCATCATGGACAGGTACAAATTCCCAATGATGATATGATCATAATGTACACCTAAAATGTACCAGTAAACTTGATTAAACAAAGATAAGTGGTAGAAAATAGCAAAACAGATCTTTACCATATTCAAAGGTAACCAAGAGATACAAGGAAGGGAGGAGGAGGGAAAAAAGAATTAAAAAGTGTCATGTACATGTACTGATTTCCTGCAATGAATGTAATCATTATAAACTATAAACATGTACCAAGTAAAAAAAGTTAACTCTTAAAAGATATCATGATGCATTTAATAGTGTCAGTGCTTGCACGTGATTGAACCAGAGACGCAATGATATACTCAGTTATTGTTCCGTATACTTAGGGTCACCTGAATATAGAAGCTAATAATGGCTTCATCACTTCTAATGAGTTCTTCCAAAATAATGATCCTCTGAGGAAATGGAAATATGATTTTTCTTAGATCGATTTAATAGCTTGATTCCTGGGAATCTCTGTGCAAATTAGTGTATATATTAAAATATAGGATAGTTTCATAGTAGTATATGTTGGAAAATATGCTGAAAAATGCTTTGTGTTTCATTGTCTGTGTTTTATTTTTCAACTTCTAGATTTACACACAGTATGCTGCTGACAAACTCATTGGATACCTTTTCTTATCCCTGCCAGGACAGCATGGTTTTATCGAGCAACTAAAATATACAGTCTATTGATATGCCATTCAAGCACTCACATTTTATGAAAAAACAGAAATATATTATTTATGAAATAATATACAGAAGGCATTTTAAGATGCTTCAAGTACCATCCCTTCACAAAGCAGAGTAGATCATAAAGGCTGTAGGAACTCAGGGAAATGCAGCATCCACCGGAAGCAAGAGCTCAAGAATTACTTGAGTAGAAGGAGCAGGAGGAGTGTAGCTGGGGTCATGTTCTCCCCAGAATGCTGGGCCTCCATCGTGATCTTTCATTGTAATCACTATGTGACCCAGTTGAGAAATGGTTGCCAGAATAGCAAAGCACATTTTGGCTGTATCTGGCTGGGTCACTGGGCTGTGTGGAATCTAGGTCTGTATCCTCAACATTTTTCTTGGGTGCTTATTCCAACCCACTCGCTTTGCAGCCACCAAGAAGTTGGTGCCTTTCCTCTGCTGTGCCCTTCCACCATCACGTTTCTCTTTGGGGGTCAGTTAATCATGTTAAACCTTTCCTCTTTCAATTTTGGGTGTCCAGTATTTTGTAGAAGCAACAGAAAGCTGACTATATTATGAGGCAGCATGTGTATCTCACTGTGTACTGACTTGAAATGAACAGAAACTCAAGGTTTGCATGACTTGAAAGGAAAAGAAAAATGTTGCTCATATTGTCCTCACATTCTTTAGAAAAGTAGATGGAGATTAAATCCTTAATAAATAAAAAATATCATTTCTGGAGCACTTTCATGTTGGCTTAATCCTAGCTTTGATCCTGTTGCTATTTTCCCCCTTGTGTTTTAGTTCTAAATGTAAACCTTGTTCAACAATGGAAACATTTGCTTGTGCCTCTTTTTATTGCAGCTTCTTTTGGCCCCTCAAGAAGGGCCCTCAGCAAAATGTTATTTGCACACCCTGTGTGTGGCATGGAATTGTTTTTAAGTTCTCTGTCTCTCTCTACCAGTCATTGTTTTGTATGAATTCAACTCTTCCCATATCTGCCTCTTGTTTCTCTCTGAGAACCTTAACAAACTTTTTAGTTTGGTGGAGTGCAGAAAGTGTTTCTTGCACACTTACTTTTAAAATAACTGTTTAATTTTTCAAGAAGGACAGTACACACACACACACACACACACACACACACACACACACACACACACCAGTAATTTTCCGTGACGGTGGGCAAGCATTAAGGGAATGGTGCAGTTGGCTAGCAAACCTAATACATTTTGCAGATATGGTGGTGTAAGTGTTCAGTGGGCAATCTTTCCATTCTTTATTCTGCTGGTGTTACAGGAATGTATTTGACTCTAGGACTATTGTAGTTTGTGTAGGAGATGTTCAGGCTTGCCTTGTGTACAGTCACATAAAGGGGAGTCCCCACTCTCAGTGGTAGAAAATGTGACTATTGTTGTAAATGCCTGCTCGGATCTGCTTATTTCTTAATGTTGGTAAATGGATCCTAGATCCTGACTTGAATAATGAAAATATGTATGGTTTTGATGTATTATAACTGATAGGGTCATCAACCTTTCCTTCTTATTGCCTATGATTACAACTAAAATTTAACAGGATAATAAATTTATTAAAAGAATAAGTGGTCAGCTTTCTTAGTAAGGATGTAGAACTCCTGCGATGTTTTGCCCTGAGCTTATTTAGGAAGTTGAGTGATACCAGATGGTATCTCATCTGTATTTTGACTATGATTTTTTAAATTTTCTTACATTTGCCAACATACAGTAAAGTGCTTCAAGACTTTCAAGTCCCAGAAACTTCATCCAGTTATTGGATATGTGACTTGAGGTTGCTGTCATGCATATGGCTACTACCTTGCAAATTCTCCTTAGCTGTCTGCATTTAAAGGTATTAAGTAGTTTTCCTGGGGAAGAAAGGTCTGTGGGGCTATAATGTGACAGTATTTGAACCATAACGAGTGTATCTTCGGAAATTCTAGTTTTCAAGACTAAGTGAAGTATGAATTAACAAATAGTGTATAGACCACCACAAACTCTCAAAAGTGTATTGTAAGAGGCCCTTTAATACAATGGATTGTTCCAGAAAGTGGTAGAAAGTCCTAAGTCCAAAACACGAAAGTCTATTTCATCAATAGTGTAACTTATGTATATATTTTAATATGTTTAAATAAAGTAAGAGAACCTAACCATGAGATCTAACAACTTTGTTACCCAAGATTTCAATTTTAATAGTTTCTTTGGGCCACTAAGTGTTGGTGCTATGAAAATCAATATTGTACTTCCTGGAAGAACTTCGAGTATGCTGTAGATGACAGTGTAAAAGTGAATAACCATAGTTTACTGCAAGAAATGCTAGGGTAGCGTTCAGTAGCAAGAGCGAGATAACAATTATTGAAGAAAAATTACTCAATCTGGAAGAAGCTGGGGAAGTGTTCCTAGTGAAGCAGTGTTTGTGATTATTCCTAAATATTGAATAGCAAAGCAATAAAGATGTTTTTAGGAGAGAATGCAATATGATCAAAGATACAGATCTAGAAAATCATATGCCTTTTGATTGGGTACTTTATGTTGAATAGCAATGCTGGAGAAAATTAGAGTTGGAGAAGGGCAAGAGTTGAGACTAGCAGGGATGGGTGTGGCCAGACTGTTCCGAAGTAGCTGGATGGTTATGTTTTGGACAAGGATGGTCCTAGGAGGGAGTCCAACAAAATGATTCATGAGGTGTGGAAGTGAAGTACAGATGTATCTAGGTGACCCTCAACTCTCTGACCATGCCAGTGGATTTCCATTTTTCCTGAAGACCACTGAAATGTGGGGGAAGAAAACATGACCTTAATTTTGGATCTCTTCTATCCAAAACACTTATTCTATATCCAGATGAGAACACTGGAAAGAAATTGCCTGTCTAGACATAGAAACAAACATGGGCGTGACACTGGAATGTGAGCTAGAGGTATTTGTCGTGCTATGGGCAATGACCTGGAAATGATGCCTGAGAGTTCCTCTAGGGAGTTGGGGAGGAAACCCACAAGATGGGGAAGTAATACAACTCAAGAGAGAGGAACATTAGACAAGATCACAGGTAAATAGGAAATTGACAAGCAATGATTCATGAAGAGAGAGGCAAAAATTTGGCATAGTCCTCTTGTGAAATTTGAAAGAAATTGAATAAAAGAGCTGGTAAACATTTGGCCTGGCTCAACATTTCCACTGTGTTTCTTAGAGGTCTTTTAAGGTCCTTGGGGCATTGGTATTTGTCTCTTCTTATACATGAATGCATAGAAACACACATTCATGCCCATTTTGTGATGAATGAAATTAGATAACCAAAATTAGGGAAAATTAATCTTTACAACAGCATAATTTCTAAGGGTACTTAGCATCATGAATCTTCAAAAATGGATATCATATACAGTTCCTAATCTCTGAATTCTAAGCATTCTCTGGAGCACCATATGAGAAACATTTGCTTGGTAGGATTATAGATTCAGGCAGAATAAATGCATATCCATATTCCTTTCCTCAAATCTCTTCCACTGTGAGGAGGTAATCATTTTTCCTCAGCTTTGAAATATTAGAGTTTGGTTGTAGGGCTCTTCTGGCTCTGGGTTGGTAGAAGTTAAAACACTTGGTGGGGTTTAGTGATCAGATGAGGAAGCTGGGTCTGTGATGGCTGGGGATTAGGCATAGAGGGTTGCCTGGGTTTTAGGTATAACAGTGGATATCTGTCACAAGCAACAGATGAGCAATAACTGGAATCTATTTCATTTGTAAATAAATGAAGTAAGTTTTGGAAAGGGGCATTCTGGAACATATCTCCTGCAAAGAATAAGGATGTGAATGACAAATAGTATTCAGTTAAATTTCTCCATGTGTGTCCCTCCCGAAGCTATGTGCTTGGTCAGTCAAAGAGGCTGACCCTCCTGATAGAGGAAGACCTTTTCCTCAGTCAAGGGTATGCTGGGACCTGTGTTCCCCTGCTCAAAAAATGCTCTCAAAGGAAAGAGAGGAGCAAGTGATAAACCTTGCTTTATTAGAGACAGAAATGATTTCATCTCAGAAGAGATAGCCAAGAATGGAAGTGACCAAGAGTTGGACAAGAAAGCTTTGTTAGTTGAATGTTTGTGACGTGGACATTCTTTTATGTTCTTAATTAATGTATGTGTTCCAGAAGAATGAACTGATTTCAACAAATCACTCTCACCACTAAGAATGAAACTCTAGATGGGCCACTAGCATCCAATTCATAGAGAAAGGGCTATGTATAATTTTTAAGTCACATAAGAAAGTAGCTATTAAAGGGTCAAGCTAACAGTGGTATGACCAACTTGGTATATTGTGTAGTGGACTTTTGGCTGACTCTGAGATGCAGTGTATATATGTGCTCAGTTCTCTGTTTTGGAGTTTACTTAGCCTCTTGTGGATCCTTGGAATACTGTTAGGAGGATGATAGACAATGGGCATTATCTGCATATCATGTTCTCAGTGTGTCAGCATTTCTTATATTACCGTGTCCATATTTTTCTTACTCTTTGTACCTTCTGTCTTGTGTTTGCTCACTGATTTGAAATGTCATTGTATTCTTTTTATTTCATTGTTTTCTATTTAATTATTGACTTAATTTCTCAATGTTAATAAAAAATACTGATGATAAGCCTTATCAGTCATTATGACTTAGAGATAAACAAGACCTGGTCTTTTTCCTTGAAAAACTTTAATTCAGTCAATAGAGGAATCAAGCATATATACATATCAGTAAGACACTGCGCCAAATGCAACATAAAACAGAGCAAATAATAGAATCTGTGTGATCCTCTTGGAAAAAAGCTAGTGCAGTAGTGTCAGGGTGGTCAGGGCAGGCTTTCCAGAAATGGTTATATCTGAGCAGAACCAAGCCAAGGTAAAAGAGGTGCAGTCCAGGCCGAAAGTCTAGAGTGGTGGCATGATGTCCAGGTAGATGCTGGTGTCCCCAGTGGTGACTTGGGTTGCAAGAAGCAGGCCAGATTTGTCAGGAAGTTAATGAACTTAGTTCTCTACCTATCTAGAGTCGATGGTATCCATGAATGGCTTCTCACTCTTTTGTTGTCTGGGCACGAGGTGAGTGGTTTTGCCATCCAGCAGCCCTGCCCTGACTGCTGCCTCACTGCTACCCAGATCCGCATGGTCCAGTGATTATGACCATGACCTTTCAAAGTGTGAGCTAAGAGAAACCTTTCCTCTGTATAAATTCATACTCGCAAGTTTATTATATTAACAAAAATCTGACATAGCAGATAAAAGTGCTGGACTCAGTATCAGAGCTGTGGCCCCAAGTAAGTTGTCATGGTGATTTTTCACCACTAAACACTATCAAGGGGAAGAAAGGTAGTTTCTTTGATGGCACAGTAGAATTCATTAATTTTGTTAAAACTCGATTCCTGAGATTATGTCTCATTAATATTTTGTGTGACAGAGTAGAAAGTACACCTGAAGGGTTTCTACTAAATGGCAAAGTGAGGTAGTTATTTTGGTAAAAAAAAATATTTACATGATTAAGTTGTGAATTGAACTCTGTCTTTTTTTATTGCACATCATTTCTATTTGGAAACCTAACTAAGAAACTGTGTTTATTCTTGGCTTCGTATTTGTGAATTATTTTCTTGAAACAATTGTGCCAAGAAAAACAATTCAGGGTATTTGCTGCCAGTGATAAAATCCAAAATATAAA
This sequence comes from Petromus typicus, assembly GCA_004026965.1. Lineage (NCBI taxonomy): Eukaryota > Metazoa > Chordata > Mammalia > Rodentia > Petromuridae > Petromus > Petromus typicus. The sequence continues at coordinate 8,192 of PVIR01025021.1, read as the reverse complement.
GCAAAAATTTAGAATGTTGGAAATCTCATATCTTCTATTTTGAGACTGACAGTTTCCCTACAGTTAAAGACTTATTCCGATCAACGGGTGGGTGGTATTTAAAACTTGATGTTATTTTTAATATTCTAAAATAGTATATACCAATATTTAGTGTTTCTTTATATCTCAGTATATATATTGCCAAATGACCATTCTCATTGGAGGGCAGAACAATAAATTTTTATGTAGTATAAAATGTTATGATTTTAGATTCTATATCATAACAATGTAGGGTCAGTGAAGGATATCCATTAGTATAATAAAATCTCCAATATAAAAGTGGTATTCATTTTTTTAGCTACCTCTATGAAGCTAGTTTCTCTTGACAGACTTCATTCAGAATCACATATCACAATGCCTGAAGTGTAGAAACAGACACAGGTCTCAACTATTAGGCCTGACACTAAATCAAAAATCTACATTACCCCTCTCTTACTATAAAAGTTTTTAAAATCAAGTATTTCAGTCACATTAACATATAGTGAGTTTTTACAATTATTTTGAGTGAAATGAATACATCAAGTATTTTAGTTTTCTATTTAATATAGTAAATATTAGTGGGTATAATCCAAAAATACCCCAGAATTCTCAGAGGTCTTGAGTAATTTTTGGAGAATAAAGTATCACGAGTCTTAAATGTTTAAAAAAAGCTTTAGTAGATGGTCTTGTGTTTTGTTTCCTTCTGGTCATGTGGTCTTTTATGATTCTATGATATTGTATTAATCTGGTGCTTAGAGAAAGAGTCTAAGCGTCTAAGAGAAGAAAGTTCTGTTTTTTTGCAAGTGGATTTGATAGGATTTGTGGAGGGGAAACGGGCAGATACTGTCCCTGCCTTCACAGAACTTTCAGTCTCTGTAGGGAAAACCTCAATCAGAGATTCACTGAAAACATAAAAATAAAATAAGTTCAGGGCAGTATGTGGAGGAAGCACATTGCAAAGTGGCCTTTAGTCAGAAATAATATCCTAGTAAAGGGGTGGTTGTGTAAATGATAAATCAGGGCCTTCTACCTGGAGGAAGCCACTGGGTATGGGCAATATGGTGGAGAGAAAGTGCTACCATGCCATTTCTCCACAGACCTAGAAACAGGACAGGCTGCACTAGAGGGACATGGAGAGCCACACCCAGCGTCTCTGTCCTTTGCAAGATATTGAGAGGTACATTGTTTCTGGTGGATGGTCCATGCCATGACTTCCCTAACCTGCTCATTGTCTTCCTTGTTTCTCAAGTTATTTTATCTTATTTATTATTATTTTTAAGTTTTTTTTTTTTTTTTTGAGACAGGGTCTCCCTTTGTAGTTCAGGCTGGCCCTGAGCTCAGCCTCCAACTCACATCACAGCAATCCTCCTGCCTCTGCCTCCTGAGTGCTAGGATTATAGGCGTGAGCCACCACGCCTGGCATTGTGGTATGTGGTACTGATTGCTGCTGGGCGTGAGTCTCCACACCCAGTATTTTATGTGGTTACCAGGGATCAAATCTGGGTCCTTGGCACTTGCAAGACAGGTGCTGGAACCACTGAGCTAAATCTCCAGCCCCTATTTTTAAGTTTTTTGAAACAGGATCTCACCTTGTAGTTGAGGCCACTCTGGAGACTCACAGAAACCCCGGGTTTATCTCAGCAGTATGACAGCTAATTCATTGCTGCTGTGGTTGCATATGGTCTGAGTGTGTCCCTGAGAAGTTTCTGTGTTGGAAGCTGTGACAGTCCTGGAGATGATGCAACATTTAGCAGGTGGAGTGTCCCAAGGTCACTGAGAGAGCACTCCTCGTAGGGATGAAGGTGGCTCTTGTAGGGATCCTGAGCTCACAAGGATCCCTGAGCTTTCTTCAGAGCAAATTGTTACAAGAGCAAGGCTACCCCTGAATCATTCCTAAGACATCTGATCTCTGGCAATCATGTACATTCATACACTTTGCTATGGGCCTCTCTGCAGAGCCTCTTCCTTGCTTTTGGACTTGCAGCCTCCAGAGCTCTGAGCTAAATAAGCCTTTCTTCTTCATAAACTTATCAGCTTACAGTTATTTCATTATAATGATAAAAATGGAGTACTACAAGTATTCAGCACCAAGAATAAGAATTAACTGCATATGATAGAGTGAGAGAGACAGAGATTAGTGAGGTGGAGCCAGCTAAGCTCCAGGGAGTAAAATAGGAAAAGACGAGAAAGGGCAGCGTTACATATGCAGGAGAAAGAGTTTCTGGGGTGTGAATAAAGGGACTGTTCCCTCTGTCAGCCATAAGGTATAAAGTCAATGGAGGGCGACTTTGTTTCTTCCTGCAGGAGCGGAAGTGGCCAATGTTGCCGTAGTTCAGAAGTAGTCTAGGATAAAAAGAGTGATATGGTCACTAACTGCTATGTGCCCAAGAGTCTGGGAAGTGACTATAGAACTACAAGAAAGTCACTCTATTAGGAGACCTGGGGACCAATTTATCCTTTCTCTTGTGCCCCTGAACTGTTCTCAGAGAGAGAATTATTAATATTTTAATAATATTAACTGAAAATCTATATTTGGAAATAAAATTCTGCTATTGGGATTATTATTCTAATTTATTTTGGCTCTAATTTACAGCTGCCTCTTGAAGCTTCTGTTTATTAAAGATCTAGGCTAATTTACCAGGTACCCAGAGTGAATTTCTGATCTTTCAGCCCCCACACCAGCACCTAGGCAGATTGAGTTTATGTCAGGGAATCAGGAACACAGTGTTGTGTTCCAGAAACAAAATCAGACCAAGAAACTCACCAGATTGTACCAAGCTGGATTGCTTTGTTTCTGATGAGATAAAAGTATAGAAAACAAGTAAATTTGGAGATGGTAAATAACCAGCTGTTCTACTAGAAACTATGGTTTCTTTTATTAAAATAATCTTACATGTTTCATTTGGGTGTTGACCTATGTGTCTTAATAGCACATTGGTCAGTACTTGTCAGTACTCTTAGTTTTAGGGTTCTTTTATAATATACCCTGGTCTCTTGTTTGCTGGTAAGATGAGTCTTGTCATTTTTGAAAATCTATTTTATAGTGTGATTTGAAGTGATACTTTGATGGTATCTTGGGCTGGCTTTTTAGGTACCTGAGAAAAAAATGAGGTGATACATACTCTCCTAACATTTTAGGGCAGGACCTCAAAAAACTGGTAGGGAAGAAATGTCCCATTGTGAAATTCTAGAAAGAGTTTCTTAATGATTGGAGTAGCCTGGGATATTTGTAGTAAAATTCACCACCTTCTCTGCGTTCTTTTGATGCATCACATGGCGATGGCCATAGATATCTAACTGGATCAACTCTTCTCTTGTTTGCATGAGTTTAAAAAAAAAAAAGATTCTTTTGAGATACCAAGTCTCAGTATATTAATCCTATCAGCGAAAACCCTGCATTTAAAAATAAACAGTAAATACAAAACAGAATGTTACATATCGATTCTCAAAAAATCCATATTCATACTCTTTAATGCATTTAGAAAATATACCATCGGAATCTTCCGCAGCGTCATTGTGAGTTATAAAATAAAGCAGATTACAAGCAAAAATAGTTTTAAGTGCTTTGGGAAAAGAAATAAACGTATGTTTCTTGAAATCCATACAAGCTTCTACCTTATATTAAAAACACACAGACTCTTCACCCAGAAAGAAGCAAATTTATGATGATAGATTTTTAGTTCACAGCTATAAAGGAAGAAAGAAAACATTTAGGGAGAAAATAAGTCTTGAGCTATTTTTATATCAAAAAGTAAGTTCAGCAAAAAAGATCGAGACCTTTTATTTTTGTTCTGCATCTTAACAATTTAATTGCACTTTTCTTTCTCCAGTATATGACAAATGCAGAGCACACTGACTGTACTAGTTAAATACATTATAAAAAGTTTAGGACCAGTTCACTTCCAAATTTAATTTGATCTATTTCAGTGTAAGAAATATCATGTTAAAAAAAAAAGAAATATCATGTTAAAACGAAATTGTTGCTTTCTAAAAGATATTATAAACAGCCAAAATAAGAAGAAAGGAAAACTATTGTTTTAAAACATGCTTGAATGAATAAACATTTTGCAGATTACTAATAGTCAATAACATTATTTGGGAGATTTAGGGATGATCTGGTTTGTATTAAACATATTTACACTTTAAAATGTCTCATGAATTAAGTCAAGCTTTACTACAAACAGATGCTAAGAAATATGAAAATAGAGTTTCACTGTATTAAAATCATCATTATCTAAGGGGTGCGACTGAGCAGATTCTGAAAAATTGTTTGGCCTTGGTTTTTCCAGAGAGCACAGTCAGACGAGCTGGAAAAAATTGAAAAGCATGGCCGTTCCTCCAAAGACAAGGAAAATGCCAAGTCTCTGGACAAACCTGAACAGTAAGCTCATCTCCTGAGCCCCCTGCACAGGGCATCCAGGATGGGTGGGCTCTTTATATTCAGGAAAAAACCACGTCTTGAGTGCATAATTGTTATTAATAAGTTGAGGATAAACATGTGTTTCTATGAATATATTTTTCTTTTTAACTTGGCTTTATTTCCTTAGGTTCCTTTATGAACTGTCACTAATCCCCAACTTTTCAGAGCGAGTCTTTTGCATCCTGTTCCAATCCACGTTTTCAGAAAGCATTTGCTCCATCCGTCGCAAATTGGAACTGCTACAGAAATTGTGTGAGGTGAGTTCTGGTCCCAAGAGAGCTGAACTTGAGTCCTGATTTTTAATTTTGTTCAGTCAGATTCATATCTCCAAATAGTTTCCTTTATTCTAAATACTCATTAAATGTGAGGGGACAACCAGGGGGACATTTTATGACTGAGCTGCAAGATCAAAGCATATGTTCAGATTGGCGTGCAAGGATGCGGGACACATTGTGAGTGTGTGGCCGGTGTGTTTGGGCTCTGGAGAGTGCAGTCTTTCTGCCTTTGCCGGACCCAAATGTTCGCTCTTCCTGGTCCTTGCAGACTTCAGACCTCCACATGAGTACAGTTTGAAGGCATCATACTTATTGCCCTTCATTTTCTTTTTCTTCTTCTTTTTTTTTTGGATTGCCTCAAACAAACTGTTAACAGTGATTCCAGCCAAATGATTTACAAATGGCCATATGACTCAACAAAAGATAAATATTCCTCTGGAATAAAACAAACAAACAAACAAACAAAAAAAAAACAAAAAAAACCCCAAACTAAATGTTTGGCAGAAATGACTGGTATTAACATTGCAAACAATTTGTCAGAAAGGACCACTTGTTCTGATTGTGTTGAATTAGTTTGAAAAGTGGAAATCTTTTATCAAAAATATTTTCAAAGAACATATGCAAATTGAAGGTAAATTAGAAGTGAGCGTGATCTTTGTGGAGGTACACCTCAGTTTTGAAATTAACCTTTATAACTGTTCTTTGATTTTCTACAATATACACCAAGAATTTGAATTCTTTTCACATACATTAGAATGATGTTGTTGGTACTATTTTCACAGTAGTTTGTCCGTTAGAGCCTTAGTTGTTTACGTTGAAATTACATGGTAGAAATGGCCTTGACTGCTCTCTCTGAACTCACAAAGCCCACCTTAATGCTTCTTGGTGACACAGCTTTTTAAAGTTTCTTTTGAGACACTACTCTTAAAATATACCTAATAAAAAGAAAGGGCAGTTTAAATATAAACCAAAACAATTAGTATAATGCGAAGAGCTGGCATTGGTCTTGAATTATTGAAGTGAAACTTTCTATCAGAGAAAAATTGTTCTTATCCTGTATTACAGACATTAAAAAATGGCCCAGGGGTGATGCAGGTGCTGGGTTTGGTTCTTGCGTTTGGCAACTACATGAATGGTGGAAATAAGACTCGGGGGCAGGCGGATGGCTTTGGATTAGATATTCTCCCCAAGCTCAAAGATGTCAAGAGCAGTGTAAGTATTCTGTATTAACGAGTGGAGGCAAACTGAAGATATTTTGTTTGTTTACTCATAGGTGGGAATAGATACTTCTTTGTGATCTAAGATCAAAAGCTTTTTTATATTCTCAACTAGAGAATAGCGTGCAATTGGATATTTGGGTTTAAGTAAATAATAGCATTTCCTAAAGGGAGTAATTTGGAATTCTGGGTCCATTAATTATAATATTTTTAAACAAAAATAAGTATTTTTTCAGTCTATTTTCACCAAGTTTGCTAATATTTATCTTTGTGGAGTGTAAGACCTAATCATTTTCAATGACTTATATAGTCTTCCTGGTATTTTTTTTCCCCTGGTCAGGCAATAGAGGGCAACTGCCTAGTGTTTTGAAAACAAAAGAAACATGGATGAAAATCATGTGTAAATAACAATATAAAAAACATCCTGCTTTTCTCCATATTATTTTTTCCCTCACACTGGTGTGTATGGGAATGTCTAAGCCCTTTTGCAGTCCTAGTTATTTTTTGTTCTACTCTTACAGTTGTGTTTGTATAAACTTAATATCTAAGAGATTGTCAGAGTGTCAATGGAAATATAAGGTTAGAGATGATGGCTGGAACCACAGACTAAAGTCTGGTCTGGTAAACTGAGAGAATAAAAGAGCTATGCTTCTCTGATAAGGGAATCACCACACAGAACATTACGATGAAAGAAGTTATGATCACATTTTAAAAATACTAAACTTAAGTAAATAATTGGCTTGTAGAAATGAAAATATGTAGGATCGTCTGCCCCCTGTAATAAGGCAGTCCTCCTTGTTAGAGAGAGGTAATTATTTTGGTCTCTTGTTAGTCAAAATTTTGTTCATTCATTTATTCCTATGCATATATGTATACATTTGACATTCTTCTGTTCAGCCTCTAGGAAACTCTAGATGGTGCCTTTCCAAAGTTGACTACCACATAGTGCTTTCTTGACACATAAACAGCATATGATATTTGTAATTTTTATGGTTATTAAAATAACAATATATATTTCAAATAAGCTTATATTTGATCATAAGTACTTTCATAGGAATAAACCTCCAGTATTTAGAGCAAATAAATCTCATTTGTTAACAAAACAAATTTGGAGTTTCTCTTAGTTCACTGAAAGTAGTTTTGTGTTATTATTTGCTTGTTTTGCCTTTGCAAGAGGGAAACTTTTCTGTCTCTGAGTAACTTCTTCAAAGATAATAATCTACAGTGTATTAACTATTGTTATTCTTTTACTATTTTGTTATGACATTTTGTTTTATCTTTTAATAAAATAAAAAATCTATTTTTCATACATTTAGTAGTTTTAAAAATATTTCTCAGTAACTGCTTGAAGTGGAACAAGTTTTATAAATGACTTTGGAATAATCCATTATCAATATAATGACAATCTGTATGTAATATATTCTGGTAATCCTAATGATATATGAACAAGACATTATTTGTGTTTTGTATTGGCTTGCTTTTATTCTTCCATTAAATCTGATTAATTTAAGTAATTCTGGAGTAATTGAGGAAAAATACTAAATCAGGAAACAAGATGTATAATTTTACTTGCTTTCTCAAAAGAACTATTCAGTCTTACTGAATTGATTTTTTCCCTTGTAAAACGAATAAAACTGTATCTACTTAGAAATTTGTAGACCTTCATGCATAGAGCCATTAGTTAGATCACTTGGAATTCTCTTGCAGCATGCCTGTGAGCAGGCTTTTAACAAATGTTTCATTAATTGATTCATGTACTGTTAACTGTTTCACTGATTTATAAGTTAGGAGAAAGGATGTTAATTTGCTTAAATCATTTTACAAGCAAATCCTGTCTAATGAGCGAATTCACTAATGAATACATTTCTACCTCATGTCAAAATGAATTATGAAATTGTGTTAACTATTTTTATAGATAGAAAACCATGGCTTGGTCTATTAATAGAAACACTGAGGCCAATTAAATTTAACATGGTTTGTCTGAATAAAACGAGTTCTGAACCAGGTAGCATTTCAAACCAAAGATAATTTATGATATTCTATCCCATTATACCTTGCAAGTTAAATATAGATAGGCAGAGAAAAGGAAGTAACATAGAGAAACAATTTGATGGGCCAAGTTGGCATTTACCTCACATATATCTGTTTTGGCAACTTTCAGTCTCTGATTGGCTGGAAGTTCAACTGTCATGATTGGCTGAGGCTCATTTGCTTTGTGTGAGGGTGTGTGCTCTTAGGTCAGGTTGCATCTAGCTAGGTTTC
>PVIR01025020.1:0-25203 GCA_004026965.1 Petromus typicus | reverse complement strand
ATTTGCGAAAATTTTATACTAACTAAAAGGAAGCAAACCTTCTCTAGTCTGGGTTAAAGGTGTTGGCCCAGTCCTCAGGCTATGTCCGGTCCCAGTCCTATCTCTCAGGGATAGGATGAGGGCAAGACTGAAACGGACACGGAGAAGGAGGCAGGTGGGACAGGAGAGAGACAGAGAGACAGAGAAGGACTGAGCTCAGGGGAGATGGACCTGGGCACAGGCTGGCATGGGAAGGGCTGGGCCCGGTGAGAAGGGGGGTATGAGTGGGAAGTTCTGGGCTGAGATTGGTAGAAGGAAGGCTGTGTCCTTGACCTTCCAGTTGCCCACGTGCACATCCCTCCCATGCCCATGCCGAGGGCTCTCCAGCCAGTAGTCAAGAGTGAGGGCTCGGGGCCGGGGAGTTAGCTCAGTGGTTCCGGCGCCTGTCTTGCAAGCGCAAGGGCCCGGGTTCGATCCCCGGTAACCACATACAATACTGGGTGTGGAGACTCACGTCCAGCAGCAACCAGTACCACATACCACAGTGCCGGGCGTGGTGGCTCACGCCTGTCATCCCAGCACTCGGGAGGCAGAGGCAGGAGGATTGCTGTGATGTGAGTTTGAGGCTGAGCTCTCGGCCAGCCTGAACTACAAAGCAAGACCCTGTCTCAAAAAAACTTAAAAAAAAAGAGTGAGGGCTCATGAGTGAGGTGAGGTGGCCTCCAGCAAGCAGGTTCTTGGAGCCTCAGTCTGCTCTCCCACGGAGTGCAAGTCTCTGAGTATCTGCTTCACAGGCTTGGGAAAATCCAACAAAATATTACAACAAATATGTGCTGAGCATTTGTTTATTTTATCATCTATCTATCTATCTATCTATCTATCATCTGCAGTACTGGGGACTGAACCCAGAGCCTTCATAGTGAGCTACATCTCTGGTCCTTTCGCTTTCGCTTTATTATTTTTTTTAATTTTGAGACAGGTTCTCCTTAAGTTGCCCAGCCTGGGCTTGAATTCGAGATGTCCCTGTCTCAGCCTCCCAGAGAACTGGAATTACAGGCAGTGCTACATATCTGGCAAGGCACAAGGTCCCAGGCACAGATGTGACTCCCACTAAACTTTCATGTTAGGAAGAGCACAGACAACAAACAAGATAAAAGGAGAAAGAGAAGATCCATGAATGCTTTAAAGATAATAAAGCGAAATGCCAGTGACTGACCAGCAGGACCCTTTGGATAAGATGATTAAGACCCCCAAGAAGATAATGACAAGATTCTAACAACCTCCACATCCACGACCACCTACACGTGCCCAGTGCCACTGTAAGTTCATGAGACATGTAGCTCTCTTAGTCCTCACAACAAGCTCCTCTGTACGTAGTACCAGAATCCCCATTTTCGAGGTGAGGAAACTGAGGCAGAAAGAGGCTTATACAGTTTGGACAGTTGCCCAGAATATCACTGAGAGGACTAGACAGGGACCCAGAAAGCTTAACCCGGACCAAGTCCTGCGCCGCCACTTTCTCCTGCCGCACAGAAGTGGCTGGGAATGTCCTCACGAAGGAAAGGCCGGGCAGCCCGTCACCAGTGTCACTGTCGGGAGAGAAGCGGAGCCTAAGATGGTGGCGCTTCCTATTCTGAGCAGGGTGGTGTGTGTGACTGGGCCAAGCCTGTCTCCCCTCTGAGCCCCTCCTCACACCCCAGGCCCCCACCCCAGCTGAGCCCCCCAGGTCCTGGTGCTAGGAAGGGGTGAGGGAGATGCATGCCGCCCCCACCCCAGGGCAGCAGCTCCCTGCCCTTCCAGCCTGGCCCAGAATGGAGGGGGACGAGGGGTCGGCTCAGTGACCTCTCTGTCTCTCAGGAAGCTGTGGAGAGCCTGGGACTCTGTTCAGCTCAGTTGTTTCTGGACAAGGACCCAGGTCAGCGACTCTGGAGGCCCAGCCATGCACTGAACGCTGTCATCGGCGGCCCAGCTTTTGTTTCCAGCACCCGTGGAGACGCCATAGTGTGGCCGAAGGCAAGTAGCTGAGTTTGTTCCAAGAGATTATGGAAGTGGCTTCAGATCCCTTGAGGGTCTAAGATTTCACTCTTCCCACCTGCTCTTCTTCACTCAAAGAGGAAGTCCTGCTTTTTGAAAGACACCTTCCTTGGGCCTCATCTGAGGCTGAGGGGTCTTTGGGAAGGAGGCAGACAGACAGCTTTCCTGCGTGTAGAATACAGTACCATCTGTGGCCTCACTTGGCCCTCACTGTAGCTCTCTGGAGGAGGCGCGGCCACACTCTCGGAGTCACAGAGGCCATAAGACTGAGAGAGCGAGACACCCTCAGCGTCCAACTAGTGAGAGGTAAGATCAGGCCTAAGCCATGGCCTTGGACACCCCCTTCACGGTGCTTTCTGTTCTGAGGCCTCTCGAGGTGCAGAAAGGGAAGGAGGGCGAGGAGTATCAAGCATTTTTATCACTTACTGTCTGTTATTAATTCTCCCTGTGGTACTTCCTGCACAACTGCTGTGAATGCCAGTCTGCTGTGAATTTGGGGAAGTCCCCAAATTCCCCCAGAGAGCTCAAGATATACCCCCAGCCCTCGAGGAGCGGGGTCTGGGGAGAAGGTGCTGTAACCGGCCGCACTGTGCTTTGTGGCTATGGTGATAGCCCCGGAGATGAGACCTTGATGATTCACGACACTTCTCCACTTCTCACACATAGCTAAGCCCAGAACAGATCCACATAAACTGTGCTATGTGATGAGCGACCGATTCAGGGCTGAGATGTGTGGGGAGCTGTGAGAACCAGAGGATTTCTGAAGAGGTTCTTGGAGGAGGGAGGCGTCGAGCTTAATTTTCAGGGATAAAGAACACCTGTCACCGGCCTGTGTGGGTCCTCAGTTCAGTGGCAATAGAAATTAAACTAGAGACATTCAGTGGGAATTTATAGGAAATGATCTGATTGCAAAATAAGAGAAAAAGGAAAGGGGCCCAGCTCTGACAGCGGACCCTCAAAACAGGAAAGTAAGAGAGAAAGCAGAACAGCTTCAGCGTGAGAGATTGACACGTGCAGTAATGAGGAAGAGCAGATGGGCCGCTAACGGAGCAGAGGCCTCGTCTCTCGGCTCTGAGAGGGACAAGGAAGCTCCTTGTGAGGTGAGCGTTGTGTGGGGGCAGTTTCCGCAGCCACCGTTGGGGACGACAGGAAGTCTAGGGCAGCAGAGACTTGCAGGCATAGCTGGTTGTGCTCAAAAACCCCATATCTTGGCTTCTTCAAGGGAGAGGGAGTAAGCTAGGAAAATTTAGGGCGAAGAAGCTTCGTCTTGCTGGGCACAATCTCCCAGTCTGTGATCCCAGCTGCTTGGGAGGCTGAGACAAGAAAACCGTAAATTTAAGGTCAGTCTGGGAAATGTAATGAGATCTTGTCTCAAAAGAGGAGGAAGAGGAAGAAAAGAAGGGGAAAGAAGAAGAGAAGGAAGGGGATCAACCTTGTTTGCCGAGTTTTACGCAGACACTCCCTAAATGACTAACACACTTTGATGCAGAGCTAAGAAGAGATTCGATTCAAAGTTTTCCAAAACGAAGGTTAAACTTTGTTCTTTTTGTTTCTTATTGGACATCTGTAGGCCCATGTGAGGAGTCCGTGTTGAGCAAAAAATTGCTTTTCAGTTCCTGAGTACGTGAGAAGAAAACACAAATCATGCTTTTAATGGGGACAGGTTCAGAGCCCAGGAGTTTGTCCCCTATCTCTGTGGTGGTCTTGGGCTGGAGTCCACATCCAGGTCCACAGTGGGACCACAGCCCCACTCAGCCAGACTTCCCGAGATGGCATCTTCAGAAGGGAAGAACATCCTTGGATTCTTGGCACCTTCAAACCTGCCACATCTGCCTCCTCTGTGTTGTAAACCTGGTGACAGGTAGTCCCTTTAGCACATCTCTTCCTGGGAAAAAAGATGTATACTTAGCCTGGGTTCAGTAAAGGCAGAAACTCTAGGAAGACATGGACTTTGGGAATTTTCTGGAGACTGTTAGGGAGGAGTTGTTTGGAGCACAGCCGTCTAACATTACCCCGAGTAGGTAAAAGTTGCAAGAGAGTAACAGAAGTCTCCCTGGTGGGTGTCGGGCCCAAGACGGGGTCCCTATGACACCCTCTCCTTTCATTCTCGAGGCAACCCTGGAAGCCAGTCCTCGTCATCTAGATTTCCAACGACAAGAGAATGGGTACAGAAACTGGGCACGGGAGCATTACAGTGCAAATCATTCGCGGGGCTATCTCTGACTCCAGACATTGGGCAAAATGTTTAAAGAATCTTACGATGTTTGAACACTTGTTAGAAACTAATTTCTCTCATCGGAATCTATTCTAGGAAAATAACCAAAAATTCAAACAAATATTTATGTTTATAAAGGAAAAGTCACCAAAGTGGTAACAGTAGTTATTTCTTGGTGATGATACTGTTGACTTTATTTGCCTCTTTATGCCTTGAGTATTGTCAGAAAGATAAAATATCTGTAGCAAAAGGGAAAATTAAACATCAAAAGTGGATTCAAATCTAAACACAAGTGTTTTTAGAAAACTATAATCAGAAATTTCATAAGTATATAAAAATGGTTAAGCCAGGACCAGGGATGTAGCTCAGCAGTGGTATCCCTGCCTGGCCAGTGCAGGGTCCTGAGTTCGAGCCCCAGTATGGGGGGGTTGGGTTTTATCGCGGGAACTGGGTTGTAGCTCAGTGGGGGATAGTTTGCCTAGCATGTGTAAGGCCTGGATTCTATCTCCTGTGCTGAAAAAAAAAAGACAGAGAGAGATTAATCTCTAGGTGAAGATAAATTATGGCTCCATTTTGATTATGGCTATGAAAGTGTTTGTAAACTGTTAACAGTGTTTATCTCTGCAGGTGGAGTAGAACTAAGAGTAATTTTCTTTATCTATGTCACACATTATGATTTAAAAAATAATAAGTATATATTGCTTTCATAATCATAGATTAAAAATAGATATTTTTGAAACTACAATTAAACATGTGCAAGGCCTACAGGCCAGCACAGAAAAATCCCAACTTAATCTGTGACTGTGATGACAATGGTCCACTTCAAATTTTTATTGTTCTGTTTTGTTGAACCAAGGCCTCACTGTGTAATCTGAGCCAGCCTTGAGCTTGAAACCCTCTTGTCTCAGCCTCTCCGGTGTCGGGATTACAAGTGTTTGCTAGAACTCAAAACAAATTTTTATCATTTTTAAAAATTGTGACTGATCATGTCCAAAAGAAAACTTCAAAATCAACATTTCCTCACCAAAAGGAGAAGGTGACTAAAAGGAACCTTTTATGAATTCAGAAGAAAATAATGGGAGATGAAGAATTACTAAACAAATGTCCAACTGATCTGAAAGCTTTTATCTTGAAGGAAAGAAAAAACTATTTCCTACCCTCTGCCCCAGGGATTCCAGGGGTGATTCTCAACAACCTAGATCTATTATCCTTCAGCATCGAAACCTACTTCTGAGGATCCCCAGAAAATCACAAGATTTCTACTTACACGGAAAGTTGCGTTTCTAAGGAAATTCACTGCATGTATAGTAGCAAGATAGTGTCAGAAGCCTAAACATCCAATAACAGAAGAACGATAATGTGTGAGATGCACAAGTCCAGGATTCTGTGGTGTCTGTCACCCTGTGGGTTGCCAGGGTGAGGCACAAGAATCACATGTGGTATCCGCCCTGTCAGTGATGCAAACATGACCATTAAAAAGAATGAATATGATCTATTTACACTGACCCAGAAATACAGTGCATATATGCTACACTAGGGTATAGTCTGATTTTTTGTAAAACTAAAGTTATGTATATGCATATTTATGTGTATGTACGGTACAGCGTGTATATGTGTGTGTGTGTGTGTGTGTGTGTGTGTGTGTGTGTGTGTGTGTAATGTTTAGGCTTTGTCTCCAAGAACATATTTCAAATTGTTAACCCCGGAAGTTTCTAGGAAAATGAGAGGTGAGGTAAGGTAGGGACTGTTTACTCTTCAGTTGAATTAAAATTCCATTAGAAAGGAAATAAATAATCAGCAATGCCAAGAACACTAACATAAGAGGTCTAATGCGGCCAAATCAAATAGTTGTTCCTAATGAAAAAGAAAAAGAAAGTACAGCGTCACGGCGACTGAGGGAATGGCCCTCAGAGGCACTGGCTGGAGCTCAAACCCTGCCACGCCAGTTATCTCCATGTGCATCTGCTTAAGTTCCGAGCCTCGACTTCCTGTTGAACGTGAGGGTCAGATGAGACGTGTTTGCAAAGCCCCAAGAGCAACGTGTTCCTCTGTGATGATTCCCCACCCATGTGATCACCAAGTCTGATTTCAGAGCTGTGATCAGGATGGGTCGTAGCAGTATGGGCACGGGGTATGAGAGGTTGGGGGGGCAGGAGGGGATGTTGTACAAGGCTGAAGTAAAATATCTTTGCCACTTCTCAAGCCTTGGGAAAAGAGAATAGTTTGAAAGTTTCACAACCCAAGGGAAAGAAATGAACAATGTAAAGATCCAGCTGTTTTTTGGAAGAATATTTCAAGAAATAAGGGCCTTGAGAGAATTCATGGGCAGGGACCAGGCTGCAGGATGGCAAGGCTCACGGAGCTCCCAGGGCTTGGTCTGAGTGGACGGTGCATCCATGAGAATTAAAACACAAAGCTTCCATGTCACTCCTGATAGAACAGCCATCATCAAGAAATCAAATAATAACAAATGCTGGTGAGGCTGTTGTGAGAAAGGAACTCTTCTACATTGTTGGTGGAAATGCTAACTGGTGCCACCATAATAGGAATCAGTGTGGAGATTCCTCAAGAAGCTAAAACTAGAAATTCCATTTGACCCCACTATCCCCCTTCTAGGAATCTTCCTGAAAGGGTTAAAGTCATCATGTTCCAGGGACGCAAACACAGCCATGTTCATAGCAGCATAACTCTGACAGCTACGTCTTGGATATGGTCCACACACCCATCAACAGATGAATGGTTAAAAAAAAATGTATTTACTTACACACAATGCAGTACGGCTCTGCCATAAAAGGGTAAACTCCAAGCATTTGTAGGAAAACGGATGCACCTGGACACCATAATGTTAAATGAAATAAATCAGACCCACAGCTTAAATGTCACGTGATTTCCACTGTGAGAAACCCAAAGTATAAATAAAGAACAAAATAGGAAGAACAAAATAGGAGATAATAGGAAGTAGGGAGACCTTTTTCAAAAGAGAAGGAAACAAGAGATGAAAGAAGGAAGAAGAGAAGGGATAGAAGAAAGAGTTGAAGAGAGAAAAAATGCAAATAGAGTTTTTGTATATGGGAGGGGCATCCAGAGCTGGAGGGAGGAGGGAGGAGGAGAGGGCTGAGGAATGGAAAGGAAAGGTGTGTTTTGTCCACGTGCAGACTGCCTGGGCTAAGTGTCGTCGTTGTTATGTCCTGCAAACACCTACTGAGTGGGGGAAAAAGAGGAAAACGGCGGTGTATCCAGTGGACCGAATATAATACGGAGGGGTGGATCAGTGTCACTGATGAGGAAACCTCAGATCCATTTTCGTCTGAGATTAAAAGATAACTTAGAAATTATGAGTAGGAGCTGGATATGGCTCAGTGGCAGAGAGCTTGGGCACCATGGGCGAGGCTGGGTTCAGCTCTGAATAATGGAAAAAAAATTAATAATAAGTGGGATAAAAAATTCATGTTAAAGCACCTTCTGATAAGAACTAGTTTTAAAAACTAGGAGAGGGCCAAGCATTTAGCTCAGTAGTTCTGGCATCTGCCTGGCAAGTCCAAGGTCCTAAGTTCGATCCCTGGTACCAAAATAATAACAATAATATAATAACAATAACAACAATAATAATTTATGGGCCAGGGATTTCTCAGTGGTACCGCTGCCTGCATCACAAGAACATGTTCATGAGTTTAATTCCTGGTACTGCAAAAAAAGCCAATCAACTGGGAAGCTGATGTTTTCCTCAACGATCACATAGAAGGACCCAGAAAGCTGAGTTCTCTACAAAATCATGTGAAGAGAAACGCCAGCCCAAGAAGAAGCCGAACGGGGACAGGAATGGACAGCACAACCAGAGCTGTCAGCAGAGGCCCTGAAAATCACAGGGTCACTGACTGACTGGTCAGTCCACAAAGCCTGGCCGAGACAGTCACCCACAGGGCTGCACCAGGACAACCCCATCAGCAAAGACTGAAAGCTCACAGCGCCGGCCCCAGAGGAAGCGCATGGCTCGTGGCCACAGTGTGTGAATGGCTGTGTTCCAATCCGGCTGTTTCCTGTGCTCCCATGGCCCCTGTGACCCCACTCCTGCCCTGTGGACTCCAGGACAGCACTGCTGGGCCTGCCTGGGCCGCCCCGGGCCTGCTGGGGCTGACATAGGAGCGGTTCCCTCCATTTCAGGGGCCTGAGACGTGTCCGCGCTGTGGCCGTCTGGGTCACCTTTGTGGATTTAAACCCGGAAGCCACAGCGAGTTCAGACATCCTTATTTTCTTATTTACAAAAGCGGTACAGGCTCATGGCACAAAACCTCTGTTTCAAACAGTAAGGGAGTCTGCACAGTTAAAAGAAATGAAGGTCTTTCCAATTCTTCTGCCCTGAAAATGCTGGAGACCCCAAGTCCTGCAGGGTCCTAGCTGCCACAGTATGGAACAAATCCCTGTAGGCGTTACTTTCCACACACTCAGATTGGGGCCAGTTATGGGATTTCTGTCCCTCTCCTTTCTCAGGCATAAAATGGGGGCTGTGAAGGATGACAGAAAGACATCATGAGGGTTTCAAGTTTTAAAACATTATTACAGTCAAAGACGCATTGCCAGGAATAGTGACATAAGTGTGTTCACAGCGAGGGGGAATGCTGTGAAGGGGGACTCGTGAGCATGTGCTTTTATAGTCATCAGC
The DNA here is from genome assembly GCA_004026965.1 of Petromus typicus. NCBI lineage: Eukaryota > Metazoa > Chordata > Mammalia > Rodentia > Petromuridae > Petromus > Petromus typicus. Next base: position 16,315 of record PVIR01025020.1, on the reverse strand, counting down.
TTGAAGACTTAAACACTCAGCTCTGTTCTGGATCACACCAGTGTTAGGGACCCAGTGGAGCTCTCTGCTCTTCCTTCTCAGAGCTGGCAGCTTAGTGTCCCATCCACAGAGGACCACAGCCAGGGAGAGGTTCCAGGACTCCACCAGGGACACTCAGGGGCACACACAGCTGAGGGGCGCTTCCACAGTGTTATCACTCTACTACTCCCCAAACCCAAGCAGGCAGTGGGGAGCACCGGGCCACCGCTGCCCTTGCCCCGAGGGCTGACGACAGAGCTCCTTTGTGTCTACCAGGCTTGGTGCTAGCCCATGAAGGGACCTCTTAAAGGGGCACGAGGTTTGTCCCTAGGGTCTAGCCCTCCCTACCCACAGCACCTCAGGCCCCAGAAGTCAATCTTGCCAGATGTAAATCCTTGATGGAGGAGTTACATTGGGTTTTCAGATGCAAACTGAGATTCTCAGGGCCCCAGACACGTGGCAGTTAGCAGGACCCTTGGAACGTTAGCGTGATTCAAATACAGTCATCACACTGCCTTTACTCTCTTTTGCCACCCGTGTTTATTAACACTGTGCTCATGGAGCTGAGCGATACGGACACCGTCTGCTTCAAGAACACCAAAACGAGGTCTCTCTGCTGTGTCACCACCCTCTCGGGGAGGGTCAGGGCTGCCAATTTGAGGGCGTCTGCACAAGACTAATGATTCTGAAGAGCTTCTTGGGAAAACAGTTATCAACAAGCAAGAGGTCAACAGATGACCTGACAGAGAGTGAATGAGGAAAAGGAGGGACCAGGAACTAGAAATCCAGGGCAGAGTGAAGGGTGACTCAGCCGTGGCCCCTGGGGAACCGTAGACTCAGGGCTCAGAGCCAGCAGCGCTTTGGGCTGGTTCACCCTGCCCACTCCCAGGTGGACTCGGTCCTGCCTCGAGAAGGGAGGGCCTGAGTGTGAAACCAGCACTGTCCCTGTGCCTGCACCAAGGTGATTTCATCTGTCCGCAGGGTGACCTTGCCTGAGGCAGGTATCACTTTCCCGTGTGAAGGACGATGCTAGAAGAGGTTGAGAGAGTGGCTCAGGGCCACAGCCGGAGAGGAACCGGCTTCGTGCCCAGCTTTTCCATACGTACTGGCCTCTTCCTTTGCCTCTTCCTCCGCTTCTCTCCAGGCCCCTGCAAGACATGAACTAGAGAAAAGCGACATCTCAGCCAGCCCGTCTGCTCTGGCAGCAGTTGGAAAGGTCACCATGTCCAAGGCCTCTGGAAGTGTCACTCTGAGCCCAACCTCCGAGCCGTGCCCTTCCTGGGCCCCAGTGCACTTGGGGGTGCAGAGAGGTGTGGACATTTGATATGTGGCACTAGTGTTGGGACCTGCCTGGCAAAACAACAGGATAGCCAGCCCAAGCAATGTGGATGAGAAGTAAATAAATTAAGACAGAAAAGCTTGGGGTTAGAAGGACTCATCAGTCAATACCAAATAAGCGCCATGTTTGTTTCTCAGGCTTCTTTTATACACTGAAAACCAGGTCTGTTAAAAGATTACATCAACACAAGTTAAAGTGTAATTGTAAGAAACACAGAGGCAGGAAATTCCAACAGAACTCCTAACAGCTAGGAATTTCTTTGAAGTCCCCTCTAACACCTATCTATCCCCATACTCAAGCTAAAGCAGGTTAAAAGGTTAACAAAGACACAAGCTGTTTTTCTTCTATTTTTTGCTTTTATTGTTAAACTATCTTTAAGTAACTTCGTGTCTCATTATGTGCCTAACTAGAAACCTTATCTCGCAGGTCACTGTACAGAGAGCAAGCATAATTTATTCTGCTAATGTAGCTTCTTTTTAATTTGTACAAGTTGTTAAAGTTGTTATCGTAAACACTTTAGGGAGAGATATCAGTGAGCCCACTTTTTCAAGGACCAAACCGTCTCCGTGTTTACTTTTAGACCAGCCAGGGCAGCAACCTGAGGAGGTTGCAGATCTTCCTCACTGGCCTTTGACAGCTTATTTTGTAGTACAGATCTCTTGATTTGTCCAAGGTAGCACCAAACAAAATCCTCTTAAAGGAGAACGGCCAAACTCCTGAGGTGTGGCTCCCGACACACTAGGAAGCCACACAGGGGCTGGCCAGGAAGCACTGGCTGGAACCTGTCTGTCCCTGCACTGTGCTGCACTTGTGTAAGGCCCAGCGGCTCTCAGGCCCCAGCTCGGGCCTCTGGGGGCCACGGCTGAGTCACCCTTCACTCTGCCCTGGATTTCTAGTTCCTGGTCCCTCCTTTTCCTCATTCACTCTCCGTCAGGTCGTCTGTTGACCTCCTGCTCGTTGATAACCGTTTTCCCGAGAAGCTCTTCAGAATCATCAGTTTTGTGCAGACGCCCTCAAGCCGGCAGCCCTGTCTGCAGAGAGATTTCATTTTGGTGTTCTTGAAGCAGACCGTGCAAAAGCGTCATGAAAGTCCGTATCGCTCAGCTCCGTGAGCACAGTGTTAAAAAACAGGTGGCAAAAGAGTAAAGGCAACATGATGACTGTATTTGATTCACGCAGAAGCTAACGTTCCAAGGGTCCTGCTAACTGCCACGTGTCTGGGGCCCTGAGAATCTAAGTTTGCATCTGAATACCCGATATAACTCCTCCTCCATCCCGGATGCACACTGCCTGGAGAGGCCAGAGCTGAAAGGGAACATTCTACACACTCCACTCTTGCTTCTGAATCAGTGACTTAATTCTAGGTGTTTCCAAAGCCACGGGTGATCACCTTCAGGGCTTGCAGGAGCTGTTTGAACTACAGGGTTTGTGACTGAATGACTGTTAGAAGTGACGTTCTCTGAAGAGGTGGTCCCTGGTGTTACGTCTGGAAGGGCTCCGCTCTCTCCTGCCTCCTCCTTTCTGGCTCTGCTTCCTGTCCGCCATGCCATGAGCAGCTGTCCTCTGCAGTATCCCCAAATAAAGACTTCCTCCTATAAACTGAGTGTTTCTTTGCAGCAGCAAAGGAAGTAGTAAGCATTAAAGTGTGGTGAGTGGCACCCGCAGTTTCCTGGACTTGAGCTGCTGATAGGGGAGTGTGGAGGAAGTTTCCATTGATGGAGGCCGGCAGCTCCCACAAATCTGCACCAGCTTGCTCAGGGGCTATGCGTTGTCAGATCCTAATCATCAGCCCAAAGCTGAAGGGAACGCTGATGTCAGCAGTGAGGAAACTGAGGCCCAGAGACATAGAAACGTGGCTCCGTTTTGCATGGCGAGGCCCAAGCTGCCACTTTCCCAAGCATCGCATGAAGTCAGAGTTTGCCGGCTTCAAATCCCTGTCCCCAGCAGCCCTGGCCTCCTGAGTCCTCCGCTGTACACGGCCTGGGGCACCCCAGAGATTTTTCTTAATCTCAGTGGCAATACTTTGTGTTCTTGCCTAGCCAGGTCACCTCTAGACCGTGGGTACTCGCAGGTGGGTGTGGTTCATGCGAGAGTGCTTGCCTAGCTCACCTGAGCCTCGCCAGAAACATGCAAATAAATAAACACATAAATAAATAAAACCTGTGTGTTCTTCAACCCAGCTAGCTCCATTCTAAAGCACAGCTTCAGGAAATGAGTCAGAAACACAAAAAAATGTCTAAAGAAGGATTGTCTTCACAGCTTTTCCATGAGAGCAATGCCCTGTAAACTGTCTAAATGCCCAACATAGTACAATTTGCCTTATAAGTAAGAGTGTCTCCATGCTGATTTAAAATGAGACTGTGATTTAAATTGATGATAACTATGCCCACAGAAATGTAGCAATCTGTAAATTAAAGCAGGTGGGTTTACATCCTGGTATATAGACTAGGGCAAAGGACATAGTTTCTTCAACATAATAGTGTCCTTTAAACCAATAGCAGAGGGACTGTCATAGATTAAAGAAGACATACTAACTAAATGCAAGTTATTTGTTTTTCTTTTCTATTTTTTAGTTTTTTGAGTCAAGGTCTTTCTATATAGTTCAGACTGGCCTCAAACTCACAGTGACCCTCCTGCCTCAGTGCCACCATGCCCAGCTGTTTAGATCTCAATATATATATATGTTTTGTTTTGTTTTGTTGTTTGTTTGTTTTTTGAGACAGGGTCTCACTTTGTAGCTCAGACTGGCCCTGAACACACTGTGTAACCCAGGTGAGCCTCAAGCTCTCAGCAATCTTCCTGCCTTTGCCTCCTGAGTGCTGGGATTACAGGTGTGTATCACCATGCCCACCATTGTGATACGTGGTACTCCAGAGATAGAATCCAGCCCTTGTACTCACCAAGCAGACACTGGAACCACTGAGCTAAATCCCCAGCCCTAGATCTCAATTTAAACCAACCAAGTGTAAAATGGTAACTTTTAAAAAGATAATTGGTGTTGCTGGGTGTAATGACACATGCCTGTAATGTCAGCACTTGGAAGGCTGAGGCAGGAGGATCACTGTGAGTTTGAGACCAGCTGGGATATATGAATTCAAGCCTAGCCTAAACTACATAGCGAGATTTTATTTTTAAAAAACCAAAATAAAAACTTTAAAAATTGAGGGAAGTCTATGAAGGAATTATTAATTTTATTATTAAATTATTACTTTTGTTTGATTTAATAATGAGAATTATTTTCTTAATAATCATGATTCTTTTTCACTCTTACAAGTAAAAATGAAGTAAGTGAAGTTCATTTCCATTGTCTGTGTGTGCTGGGGAGAGCTGGAAGAAAGAATCTCAGCATCTCAGCCCCTTGGGGAGTGACTGTGCTGACAGCTTCCCACCTCTCCGCCTCTGGTCATTTCCTTATGTGTGTGACAAGAGATTTCGGTGTCTGGTGGGGATTCGGGGAGCAGCAAGCAGCCTCTTGGGACCCCACCAGGGAGGATTTGGGCACCGGCCCATGGCAGTGGGGTCAGGGAAGGCCCTGAGGGGTGTCAGCACCCCACTGGAAGCCAGGTGTGGCCCGAGGGGGCAGCTCCCCACATGCCTCAGCCCGGAGGAGGGGTCCCCCCTTCTCTCTGCAGCACCGAGCCTGCTTATCTTACTGCCCTCAGCACAGGGAGCTGCTGACTCCACCTGCCTGGACACCCAGCTCCAGGCTGCGAAGGCCCCTAGGTCAGAGCCCCGCCTGAGGCGGAGAAGCAGAAAGTGGGGACCCCAAGATGAGATCCCTTCCTCCACGGATGGATCTTGAACTGAAAGCGGAGCAGCCCTCGCAGTCAACTCAAGGGGCACGTTGAGGGGTCCTCGGTGTGCAGGCCTCTGGGTGACAGGTGGCAGGGACTGTCCAGACCGTCCAGCATGCCCTTCCATTAGCAAGAGAGGCCATGGCAATCCCAGAGTGAGCAAGTGGCTTGCTTCGGATCAGACAAAAGCCAGGAATGCCGGGTCAGGTCCAATAAAGATGTGCTCCCCCAGAGGTCACGTGGGCCGGAGACGAGGCAAATGCTGCTCCACCTGTCCAGAGGCAGCTCCGTCACACAGGAAATACGCTGGGCAGAGGCTCGGCAGCCACCATCTGCAGGCCTGGTCCCTGATTCCAGGGCAAAGGAGGCAAAGTGAAGGCAGAGCTGCAGGGCGGGCAGGGGCTGCGCCAAGGCAGAAGTGCTGGTGTCTCCTCGAGCTCATGGGGACCTGGGTGGATGGGACACGGAAGGGGGACGATAGAGACCTGCCTGCCATCCGGGACACCGGCCAGCCTGCCTCCATGTCTGCAGCCCAGCCCAGCCCAGCCTAAGCCTCTACGGGCAGCTTCCAGTCATTTGGCCTCCGCACCCTCAACCTCCACGGGCATGGCAGCTCCCCTGCCCATCCTGTCTGCCTCCCCCAGATCCTACCCTGTGGCCCCACCAATGCCTAACAGGCCTCCTTGTGCAAAACAGAAACCAGAGGGGAGGCAAGACTGCGCTCCTGGGGAGATGGCTGGTGAAGCCAGACGGAGCCCAGAAGGGACCTCAGCGGGCAGCATGGTTGGCCTGGCGGCCTGCAGCAGGCGGCCCTTGTGCCTGGGGGTCCGTGTGGCTGCCCTTACGGGGCTGCAAGGTCCCCCCTCAGCTCTGTGGCCCACACCCCACCCCACCCGCATGCTGGGAGTGCCGCCAGGGTGGGGTCCTTGGTGTTGACTGAACGCTCACTGGTGCCAGACGCTGGTGACAGAGCACACAGAAGCCAGCAGGCCTCTGGTTGGGGAGCTGACGGGAAATTCTCCTCCGGGGTTCCAGGACTGATTTGTTGAGTCAGTCAACACTGACGGAACCCACTGTGGTGGGTGCAAAGTGAATTCCTGCGCTTCCCACAGCCCCTTCCCATGGGTCAGGAGGTGGGTCGGGGTCTCCTCGCCCTGCACGTGTCCCCTGCTCCCCTCTCCAGCTGCGGGACTGTGGGAAACTGCTGGGACCAAGACCTGGGATCAGAAGACCAAGTCCCAAACAGCTGAAGAAAGTGCCAGTGTGGCGGTGCGGTGCCGGTGGCCCTCCCTTCCTAGTGTCCTTCCGGCAGCTCCCAAAGCCTCTCAGTTCAGCTGCCTCCTTCCATCCTGCCGGGCAGGAAGCAGGTCCTGTGCAGGTCCTCTGCACAGACAGCCACCTCTCACTGGAGCTTTTCTACAAGGCATCTTCCATCTAGAAGGAAGCCTTTCTCCCTCCACTCAAAGCATTCATGGGTACCAATAAACTAGAGGCAGGTGTTTTTTCTTTTTTTTTTTTTTTTTTGAACACTAGGGATTGAACCCAGGACTTCTGCACTAAAGTACATCCCCACCTTTAAAAAATTTTTAATTTAAAAAAATTATTGGGTCTCACCAAGTTGCCCAGGCTGGGCTTGAACTTGCAATCCTTCTGCCTCAGCCTCCCAGAGTGCTGGGATCACCAGCGTGCACCACACCAAGTGGAATGAGAGTTTGGAGGGCAGTCAGGAGGCAAGTGAGGCCTGAGCGGACCAGAGGGAGCGCAGGGAGCTGGGCTTCATGGACCAAAACCTCAGGGCCTCCTCCCCCTCTACCAGCCAGAGAAAACAAAAGCCAGCGACCTTGACCAAATCACTTTACTTCCCTGTTTCATTATCCACAAAACAACTGTCAGACAACTGGCTTGCTGTGAGAGTTCGGGAGACTGATGTAGCTTCTTCTAGCAGTCAGTCAATTACATGTAGCACAGTGAAGGAAAAGGTAAGAAAGAGTTAATAGGCTTCGTACAGGAAAAACCTCCATGCTAAGCAGACTAGGAAAACAGACCTTGAACTGAGTCTGAGGCCAAAGACCATGCTATAGATAATTCTCAGCACCAGACGTATGGGCTTCGGTCTTCCGCGGAGAAGCCGGCCCCTTCCCAGGCACACAGACCAAACAACACAGCCTTCAGATCACTAAGACAGATGAGAAGCAGAGTTTGTTATTAGCAAAGACACTAGAAATTTCTCAAAATAACAGGTTCAGCCCTGGCTTTTGGCCAAAGCCATGACCATACACAACCAGTTAAAACGATGGGCCAGGGATTTAGCTTAGTGGTTCCGGTATCTGCCTGGCAAGTGCAAGGTCCTTAGTTCGATCCCTGGTAACCACATAACACAGTGCTGGACTCATGCCTGTAATTCTAGTACTGGGGAGGCAGAGGCAGGAGGATTACACTGAGTTCAAGGCTATCCTGAGCTACACAGTGAGTTCAGGGCCACCCTGAACTACAAAGCAAGACCCTGTCTCAAAAAAAGATTCCACTCAGTAGTGGCGCAGTTCCTGTGCTGTGTTTTGCCAGTGATGGCATGCTGAGTGGTAGAGTAGAACTACTTTTGCTGTCTTTGTACTCTTTTCCTAATTCCAAAGTACAAATATTTCTTAAAACTTCCTCGGGTGCATAATGGCTTTATTCGTGGATCGAGCTGGTAAAATTCACGAAAAATGTCTTGTCAGCACACGCAGAAGTCCTGGGATTCTTCCTTCTGAGACTGGAGCAGGTAGTCGGCTGCTCGAGACAAGATTTCCTGCAGCTGCTGGAGCTCTGGGCACTGGGCAGGACAGCCACATGTGAGCAGCCCCACTTTCCTCCACGCATACCCGCCAGCCTGCTCCAGCCAGGAGTTGAGGGCTGCAGCACAGGTTACATCACAGCCACTGTCTCTGTGACTTCCAAGACACAAAGGCTACCCTGTGACCTGGGTCCACATCTTATACAGAAAAACCTCATATTTAATAGGACACAAGTCCGAGATCTCTTCTCCCACAGACAGCAACGTACCAAGAACTTTCCCTTTTTCATTTTGCAAGAACCTGAGACACAGTCATGTGTGGTGGCGCATACCTGTAATCCCATTGCTCAGGAGGCTGAGGCAGGAGAATCACCATGAGTTCCAGGTCAGCCTGAGCTATACAGTGAGTTGAAGGCCAACCTAAACTACATAGAGAGACTCTGCCTCAGAATAAATAAAGAACCTGAGACAGTACACGTGGCTATATTCCTGCCCTTTTTAAATTGTGAGGCAGACTGATGCTAAGTTCGCCCAGGCTGCCCTTGAATTTGCAAACCTCCTGCCTCGGTCTTCCAAGTTGCTGTGACTGTAGGTACACCGTGCCCGGTGACTAAAGGCCCCACCTGGCCTGGAGAAGGAGAAAGTTTTCTGCCTCCAGAGACAGGGTGGATGGAATTGCCCCACCACACAGAGCCCTGTCGGGTGCTAACTCTGCGTGGCAAGCAGAACTGGACAAACCCTGGGGTAGGCCCTCAGGTGGAAGTCTTCTGGTTGCCTAGCAACAAGGACCTTTTCCCAAGGGGTCTGAGGCACCAGCCCCAGGAGGGAGGAGGGACTGTCATCTCCATCACTCAGCCCTCACAGTGGAGCCCAGAACTCCAGGGTCTGGGGACCCAGCCTCACAAGGCACCCTCCGCCCTGCAGCCAGCCTCGGCTGGGCAGGAGCAGCGCCTTCTGGTGCTTGTTCCTCTAAAGTGTTTCTCCCCAGCCTAAGCCACACCTCCTGCTCTGCAAGGCTCTGTGCAGACGATGAGTTACATTCCCTGTTGACAATTTTTTGGCATTTTTTAAAATTTTTATTTTTTGGTAGGTCTGAGGATGAACTCGAGGCTTTGTCCCTGCTAGGCAGACATGGCGCTCCAGCTGGCCCCACCACTACGTTACTAGCCTTCCCGTCCCACAGGGAGTTCGGCCCCCTCAAGACTCGCTCCTGCTGACAACTGAGCTCAGAGAGTAGGACGCAGCTGAGGCACAGCCCGACTCCCCTCAGGGGTTCTGGTCATTGGGGTCGCACTTGAGCATGATTTTCAAGCCCCCTCCCTTTCTGGCCGTTTCAAAGGCTTCCGCAGCTTTCTCCAGAGGGAACCGATGGGTCACTAAGGGCTTCACATTCACAGCCTTGGACGCGAGCATCGAGATCGCCATTGGCCACCTGTAAAAGACCACGGGCAGGGTGTTTACCCTCAGGGAGGCGGGCCGGCCCCAGCGCAAGCACAGTGGGCCACTGTGTTCTCAGCATCGGGCTTCCGCACAGATTCTACAGACCAAGGACAGAGACACTGAGCTCACGGCTTCCAATCTGCGGGTGTACGAGGTACCAGCAGTTTATATTTAAAGACCCATTATGGTAAAGATTCATTTCTGCAAAGCCCCTCAGAGTCCTCCCCACACTTTGCACACACTCCTCCCATCACTCCTGCCGCTCCCTGGAGTGGCTCCGGAAGTCCCCTCTCCTCAGTGTCTCTGATCAAAACCACAGCAGCCAATGTGGCTGCAGAGCCCCACCCAGCAGAAAGGCTACTCACAAAGCACCACGCCGTCCTCAGCCACCTTAGCGGACACCCGCCACCCTGCGACCTCTGCCTCTTCTCCAAAGTCAAAATGGCCACAAAGGGGAAATGTTTTGAAATGATTCACCCTGGGGCAGTTGCCAAAGTGCAGCTAAAGACACTCAGGGAAGAGGACTCCAGAGCCACTCCAAACAGTGGTATTTGAAAGGTTGCGGTAGCGTGATCAAAGGGGAGGATCTTAGGACAGTGAGACAGTTCATAGCATGTGTCTCCTACTGTAATAAAAGGGTTATATATTCATATGCTTGAACATTCACCGCAGATCATCACACCTTGCAGCACTATTTCTAACTGCTTGGCCCTCCCACCCCTCGTCTTCTCCTGTGAAGCCTGGCACTGCCCTAATGTCAAAGCACAGGGCGATGCCTGGAGGCCCTGGCAGGGACAGGAGGCTCAGCGAGCAGCCAGGATGCCTCCAGGTGAGTGCCAGCCGCTCAGCATGGCATGGTGCTCTGCTAGGGCAAGGAGTGACAGGCTGGGAGACACTTCAGCAGAAGAACGTCCCAGACAGAGGTGCAGGGTCCTGGCAGGGACAGTGGGAAGCTGCACAACAGAAGCGGGGTGAGTTAAGACTTTCTTGTTCCCTGGGACGGGGTTGGGCTCAGGAACGGGAGGAGTGGGCCTTGATTTCTCTTCTGTCCTCCTTCACCTCCTTCATCCTTTTCAAGGGAGAGAACAAGGGTCTGGTCACTTCCGGCCCGGGGTGAGTGGCAGGGGCCCAGGAGCGTGGGCTGCAGAGTCCCTCCCTGCCGCCGCTCCCTCTGCCGAGCAGTGCATGTTCTGTCCAGGTCCCTATCATATCATGTGGCTGTCCGTGTGGCCAGGGAGTGCCCTGTGAACAAACAGGCTGAGACGCGGTGGCAGGCCACGCGGGCCTGCCTGGCCCTGCTGGCGCCCGGCCACCCAGCTCACCCGGTACACTCACGTGTTGCAGTATCGAAACACGCCCTTGATGTCCACCTCGCGGACGGCCGCGTGCACCAGGGGCACATTGGTCATATCGGAGCCCATCCCCACCAGCACCAGGGTCCCCCCAGAGCGAGTGGCCTGAAAAGAAAGAGGAGACCTCATTGGGAGGTGCCCACGCTGACGGCTTCTCACCTCACCGGGTCAGCAACCAACATTCCCGAGAACCGGATTCCGGCCACGCTGCTGAACTTGCTGACACACGGAGCACACTGGGGTGCCAGGTGTGGACACACCCTCCAGAGTGCAAAACACTTAGGGACCAGTGTGACCCCCAGCATGTCCTGGCACCTGCTCCAGGGCCCCAAGGCAGGACTTTGGTCAGACTCTCGAGTTCACCCGACTGAGAACCCTACAAACAGACTTTAGGAATTCTTTTTTGTTTTCATTCAGATGATGTCTCACTATGGAGCCCAGGGTGGCCTCTAATTCACAGCGACCCTTTTGCCTCAGCCTTCCCAGTGCTGAGTCTCCAGGCATGCACCACCCAACCCTGCTGCACTTTTGGAATTCTGTGGTTTAAGAACAGCTTCATACAGGCAAGGGGGCAGAAGTATTTTAGATCCAGGTATTCATCCCAATAGTCTTTGCCATAAAGAAAATGTCTTCTTTGAATACTTCTCTGGAAAACCACTGCTCTGCAAAGAGTAAGGACCCACAGCATGGAGTGGTCACAGGGGCAGAATTTCCGGGTGAATGCACATGGGCACCGAGCCAGCCAAGAACCCTCAGGGACCCCTATGTTCAGTGCACACAGGCAGAGTTGCCACCACATAAGTGACATGCCAGGAGCTAAACAGGGACCAGCTCATGTCCCTGGGAGAAGGCAACAGCAGGCCCGGGAGCAGTGGCAGAGCTGGGCTCGAGGGAAGAGGACAAGCTCGTGTGGCGCGCCGGGCCCGGCCTGCCTCGGCCAGCCCTCACAAGTAACAGCGCCGGGCTCCACATGAAGCTGCTTTATGTCTTGGAAGTGACTTCCAAGACACCAGGAGCAGCAGTGCAGTGGGGACAACTGTCCCACTGGAAGACAGGAGACAGGAGCTGACTGGAGTGAGCCACAGAGCCCTGACTGAGCGATCCCTGAGGGCTTCGGCTGCCGCAGCTCAGGTACAAAGGGCGCAGACCCCAGCCAGGCGAGGTCGGGCTGCCTGGCCCGGTCCACGTGCGCCAGTCTGGGCCAAGAAGGCGACATCACTTCCATCCCGAGTGTGGAGTCTGCCATGTGGCCTCATCAACAACACTGCTTGTCACCAGGCAGGAAAGTGATGCTCTCACCTGTCCTGTCCACGTTAGGTGTCGCTGCTGGGCCTGCCCTGTGGCCGTGGCCTGAGCCCCCTGCGTCTCCATCATCCCTGGTGGCTCTGCTCCCACAGCCCTCGTCACAGTCACACCCCGCCTCCCTCAGGGACCCAGGCAACGTCCCCAACCGCTTCTGGAAATGGCATCCGTTCCCAGGTGCACTCAGGGCAGGATGGGAGAGGAGGAAGCCGGGTCCTCTGGGTCCCTTGACCTCTGTGGAGCGCAGGTCACATCCCAACCAAGAGCACGACGATGGAGACATGGCTGGCTTCTGTCATAGCCTCAAGGTGCCTCCTACAAAGCCTGGCATCCAGGTGGTGCCCAGGACACTGCAGGGGCAGCACAGACCCACTGTCCCTGAGTCTGTTTCTCTCTGTGTCTCCCCCGGTGCCCACAGTCCCTGACAGTGAGCGGGGGACAGCAGCTGACCGGACATGGCACAAGACCCTGCTCCTCTCTCACCTCCCACCTCCACCTCCCATGCCCTGGCCACGCTGGGGGCAGAGGTGTGCCCCGCTGGAGGGACAGCCTCACATGCCACCTGGTGGCCTTCTACGTAAGCCGTAAGCCGCAGTGACTCAGAAGGAAGGTGGAAGCCCTGCACGGTGACGGTGGTGGTGGTGGCGGCGGTGACGCTGGCGTGTCCCTACCCGTGCCTCACACTGCTCCGGCCCTGGGAACAGGCAGGGCTGGGCCGGAGCCTGACTCAGCCTCTGATAGTGTGCGCCCGCAGCCCGTCAGCAAGCTCGGGGCAGCGAGTGACCCGCGTGGCTCCTGGGGCGTTAGGCTCGTGTCCCGGCCCCACAAGGGCTGGTGCGGCCCCACAAGTCATTCTCTCCTTCTTCCCCTGTGCTAGGATGACAGTGCCACTCCCTGTCCCGCTGAGCCCCTGTCCCCTTCCCACAAGCAGCCAGCAAGGCAGCACCCAGAGGGCAGGCTGGGCAGGGGCGAGTGGCTTATCTGCTCCTCTTCTGGGAACGGGCACAGCAGTGACCAAGCACGGCCCTGCAAAGTCACCTCCCCTTCGTGACTAACCGAATCAGTGGCTGTCACTTTGTATCAAGTTTTTCTGAATAAAGCCCCACGGGGCTCCCCTTTCCCCGAGTCCTGCTTCCCCATTCCTCCTGCTGCTCACTCTACCAAACGTCCTACTTTTACAGTCACCGTCACCGGCAGCACCTCGAAAGCCACCCGCCCTGCAGGTGTGGGCGGGGTCACAGGTCCAGGCTGTGCTCTGCCATCAGCCTGACACTTCAGGGTGGTGCAGGGGATGCCACTGTCCCCAGCACGGAATGCTGAGAAACCAAAACAGGCCAGTGTGAGGCGCGTCCCGGGAGCCCCTGCCCCCCACCCCACTTACGTAGATGCCGGCCTGGACGGAGGCCTCCGCCCCAGTGCACTCGATGGTGACTTCCGGCTTGCTCCCCAGCAGCCCTTCCACCTTGCTGGCGATTTCTTTGGGGCTCTCCTTGGAGATCTGGAGGACGAAGTCCGCCCCGACCTCCTTGGCTATGGACAGCCGAGAGGCAGACAGATCTAGAGGTGGCAAGAGTTTCTCTCAGCCAAGAGATGGAAGGAAAGAAAAACGAGAAGAAAACAAAACAAGGGCGCGGCTTCCCCCTTCTCTGTGCCCACCCCAGGCACAGGATCTGAGGGCTCACTGCTCCTGCTCGACACGCTGTGGGTTGGCAGCCCCACCCCGCAGAGCTGCACACCAGGGATCACAGCGCCCAGCCTCACACACAGGGGCACCCTCTGGAGCTGGGCCTCCTTCCAGGGCAGGCTCCATGCAGAAAGCACCACGGAGGCCAGCTGTGGGTGAGCTTTTCAACACTGTCACCCGGGACAACAGAGGAGTGGGAGCCCCTTAGGAACTCATTCTTTCCCAGCAGGTACACGCATGTCATCCTGGTACTCAGGAGCCCGAGGCAGGAGAATCTCTGTGAGTTCAAGGCCAGCCTGAACTACATAGTTCATAGTGAGGCCCTGTCTCAAAAACCAAACCCAGACTCTCAAAGTACGGCAGCCTAGAAGTAGAGCTAGGTAGCCAGGTGCCTGGGGCGCTGGTCCCACAGAGTGACCTGGTTCTCCCAAGTCTCTCTGCCATGGGTCTTCCCATGTGGCCTGGTCCCCTCTTCCCACACCTGAGCTTGAAGCACGTGGGCCACCCAGTACTGACTTTCACCTCTAGGGCAGCGGCATGGATAAGCCTCCTGCCTTAAATACACCTGCCTCTGGCATTTTGTGAAGCAACAGGAAATGGACAAGCATAGGCAAGGATGGGCCTTGAGCAGGTCAGCTCTGACGCCCTGCTCCACTCAGGGGGACGCCACAAGACGGCGGCTTCTTACCGGTCACCACCACCGCCGCTGCACCCATTGCTTTAGCCACGATCAAGGTGACCAGCCCGATCGGCCCTGAACAAACAGAAGAGAGAAGATATTTGTGCAGTGTGCAACCTTAGCATGCCTCCTACGCAGGCCGCTGAAAACCCAGATCCGCGTAACGCGCCAATGAAGAGTAGCTTTCAGCTACTCAGGACGCTGAAGCAGGAGGATCGCAAGCCTAAGAGCAGCCTTGGCAACTTAATGAGACTCTATCTCAAAATAAAAATCTTAAAAGGGCTGGGATGTAGTTCACAGGTAGAGAGCCCACCCAACATACCCAGGACCCTGGGTTGATCCCCAGGAATGCAAGAAAAGCAAAAAGCTATTTTAGTTTCTGCTTTTTATATACATCCTTTAAAAACAACTTTGTAGCAAAAAACCAGAAATCATACCTGAAATGTCTAAGGAAGGGTGATTAGTTACATACATTACAATGGGATACTCAACACTAATGAAAGTTATTCTGTAGCTATATCTTAACTCGGACAATAGTTACAAATATTGATTTTCTTTAGAAAGTAAAAAAAAAAAAGAGTAGATAAGATGAATCACATTTAGTCCCCTTGAAAACCTCTTCCATCTGCCGCAGCCGCTCACAGCTCCCTCAGGCCGAGTGAGTTCGGGTGTGTCTACATGAGGTGGGGCGTGTGACACTTTTCTGTGACAAAAGGTGCTGTTTGTGCAGATTTTTAAAACAGTCTGCCCCCAGTTCTGTGGTCTGCTGGCCACAGGTTCTGCATCTTCGTCCTGCTTAGGACGCCTGCTGCACCTCACTTCACCTGGTCAAGGATGCCCCTCAGGTCCCAAGAACTCACCCAAGGGCCCCTGCTCCCCACCCCGAAGTCTGCACGTCAGGTCACCCTGTGGTTTATGCAGCAACAAGTCTGAGATGCACCAGACATCTGCGATTAGAAGCCCCAGGGCTGTTTTGGGGGGCAGGAGTAGCACCGTGGCTCACTGTGGCGGAGCAGGGCCCCCTCCTTCGGGAGCAACCCGCCCCTCTTCCGGGTGTGACTAATTTCCAGAAGTTTCCCTTCCTCTGCTGTCAACGCTGCTTCCCCAGTTTCTGCCAGGGAGGCCCCCAAAAGGCCCAGGAGGTTCACGCTAGATGAACCTCGGGCTCTGCTGCTCAGGCACCCAGAGGTTTTGTTCCCTTAGCACAGTGCTGGTTCCCGAGAGCCTCCCCTCTGGGGAAGGCAGAGCCTCGCCAGCCCTGGGTGGGGCACTGAGACCGGCAAGGCCGCACCCCGTCAGTGACCCCGGTGACCCGACCAGATGTCGCCTGCTTCTTACCAGCTCCGCACACGAGGACCTTGTTCCCCAGGGTGATTCCGCCGCGCCGGCAGGCATAGATCCCCACAGACAGCGGCTCGATCAGGGCCCCTTCCTCAAAGGTGACGCTGTCAGGAAGCCTGAAGAGTCACACGCAGAGACGGGGTGGTCGGGAGAGGCCCGGCCCAGCCTCGGTCCTGCGGAGGGCTCCAGGGCTGCTGGGGAGGCCCCACCTCCGCAGAGCCGACTCTGGACTGTGGCTTCAGTGGGTCGGCACATGCCACGAGCCCTGGTTTGTTTTCTACAGTGCCGGGCCTCCAGCCCAGGAAGGCGCACAAGCTAGGCGAGCGCTCTGCCGCACCTCGCACCCAGTCTGTTTTCCGGCAGTGCTAACTGGGCCGCGCTGTGGTGTGGTTGTCCTGACACTGGCCCGAGGCCTGTGCTCCTGAGGCCTCTGCCTCTCCGCCCACTCTCAGCAGGTGAGACTGCGGCCTGCGGTCCTGACCCTGGAGGACACACGGGCAGGACTGGCAGCTCGGCTTCCTCCTTCTTCCTGACAGGCATCCACGCTCATGGGTAGCGGGAGCCTTGGCAGAGGCCGCATGTGGGCCTGCCCA